>SJYX01007186.1:455726-478725 GCA_006410675.1 Oreotragus oreotragus
CTTTTTCTGCTCAGATTGCTGCAGCCAAAAGATGTGTATAAGAGACAGGTGGTGTATACTGTATTGGACATCACCAGATGGTCAACACCAAAATCAGATTGATTATATTCTTTGCAGCTAAAGATGGAGAAGCTCTATACAGTCAGCAAAAACAAGACCAGGAGCTGACTGTGGCTCAGATCATGAGGTTCTTATTGCCAAATTCAGACTTAAATTGAAGAAAGTAGGGAAAAAAACTAGACCATTCGGGTATGACTGAAATCAAATCCCTTATGATTATACAGTGGAAGTGAGAAATAGATTTAAGGGATTAGATCTGATAGATATAGTGCCTGATGAACTATGGACGGAGGTTCATGACATTGTACAGGAGACACGGATCAAGACATCCCCATGGAAAAGAAATGCAAAAAAGCAAAATGGCTGTCTGGGGAGGCCTTACAAATAGCTGGGAAAAGAAGAGAAGTGAAAAGCAAACATGTGCCTGGAGAACATTTATAAAATGCTTATATTAGAGAAAAAGAATGATCTCACATCAGTGATCTAATTTTCCAACTAAAGTAGGAAAAGCAAATATGACTCCAAGTAGGCCAAAGGAAGGAAATAATAAAGATCAGTGCAAAAGCAATGTGGTTGAAAATGGAAAAACAGTAGAGAAAGTCAATGAACCCAAAGTGTGGTTATTGGAAAAGATGAATAAAACTGATGAAGCTCTATTCAGACTGGCAAATAAAAAGAGATGAAACAGAATTTACTAATATTAGAAGTGAAATAGGAAACATCATGAAAGATCCCATAGACAGTTGAAGAAAAATAAGAGAATCCTATAATTCTATGCTCATATATTCAGCAAAATAGATGAATGAATGCTTTCCTGGAAAAACAGTTTAATAGAATATGCAAAAATAAATATATAACTCTGATAGTCTTGTGTCTATTAAGAAACTGAATTTATTCTTAAAAATTTTACAGGAAAGGAAAACTCCAGGTGTGGATGATTTCACTGATGAACATTAACAAATATTTAGGGAAGAAATAATACTGATTTTACACAATTCTTTCCAGAAAATAGAAGAGGGAACGCTTTCAAACTCACTTTCTGAGATGAGCAGTGCTCTCATGCCAAAATCGGATGAAGATATTCTAAGAAAGCTCCAAATCCAGTATCATGAACATAGACACTAAAGTCCTGAATAAATTGAATTCAGAAATATATAGAAACAATTAAACATCATGAAAAACTGGGTTTCTTCCAAGAATGCAAAGTTGATTCAATATTTGAAAAATAAACAGTATAATTCACCATATTAACAAAGTAGAAAAACTATGAATATCTCATATACACAGAAATGAATTTTTTACAAAATGCAATACCAATTCATGATAACTGCTGTCAGAAGGCTAGGAATAGATGAAAACTTCATTAACCTAATATTAACCAGACCATCTACAAAGCAGCAGCAACAACAAAATTCTACATCTCACTGAATGCTTAATTCTGAAAAACTGAATTGTTTTCTACTAAGGTCAGTAGTCATGTATGGATGTAAGAGGTGGACCATAAAGA
Organism: Oreotragus oreotragus; assembly: GCA_006410675.1. Classification (NCBI taxonomy): domain Eukaryota; kingdom Metazoa; phylum Chordata; class Mammalia; order Artiodactyla; family Bovidae; genus Oreotragus; species Oreotragus oreotragus. The sequence goes on from SJYX01007186.1 coordinate 457,294, forward strand.
AGGCTGAGCACTGAAGAACTAATGCTTTCAAACTGTGATGCTGGAGAAAACGCTCGAGAGTCCCTTGGATAGTAAGGAGATCAAACCAGTCAATTCTAAAGGAAATCAACCCTGAATATTCATTGGAAGGACTGATGCTAAAGCTGAAGTTCTAACAGGTTGGCCACCTGATGCAAACAGCTGCTGCTGCTGCTGCTAAGTTGCTTTAGTTGTATCCGAGTCTGTGCAACCCCATAGATGGCAGCCCACCAGGCTCCGCCATCCCTGGGATTCTCCAGGCAAGAACACTGGAGTGGGTTGCCATTTCCTTCTCCAATGCAGGAAAGTGAAAAGTGAAAGTGGAATCACTCAGTAGTGTTTGACTCTTCGCGACCCTATGGACTGCAGCCTACCAGGCTTCTCCATCCATGGGATTTTCCAGGCAAGAGTACTGGAGTGGGGTGCCATTACCTTCTCCAGATGCAAAGAGCTTACTCATTGAAAAAGACCCTGATGCTGGAGATTGAGAGCAAGAGGAGAAGGGGGAAGTAGAGGGTGAGATGGTTGGATGGCATCACCAACTCAATGGACATGACTTTGGGCAAACTCCAGAAGATAGTGAAAGGCAATGAAGCCTGGTATGCTTCAGTTCCTGGGGTCACAAAGAATTGGACCCAGCTTAGAAATTGAACAACAACAATTCAAGGTCAGCAAAAAGGCAAAAATGTCCACTCTCACCATTCCTAGTCAGCGTTGTTTTGGAAGTCCTAGTCAGTACTAAAGGCAAAATACAAAAACAAAAACCCTATTGAATAGAAAAAAAAAATTATATTTTTTTCTATTCTCAATATGACTGTCTATGTAAAAATCCCCCCAAATTTCACTAAAAATTGCCAGCATTAAGTGTGTATCCAAGGCCATGCATTAAAAGGTCAATACAAAAAATCAAATCTCTATACACCATCAAAAAACAATGAGGGTCTGAAATTAAAAGTAACTACAAATATAATAGCATAACAGAGAAATGCTTAAATATAAATATTCAAATAAATGCAATAACTCTATGCTAGAACCTGGGAGACAAAAATGAAGTAATCAGAGAAATACTCTACAGAGGAGCCTGATCATGGATCTGAAGCTTCAGTTTTATTAAGCTGTCAATTATATGTCATTTGTTTTATGGATTCAGTGCAATTCCAATCAAAATCTTTGAAATATATTTTTATCACTATTGACAATATTATTCAAAATTTGTGTGGAAAGGCAAAATATCCAGAATAGGCAAATAATTCTGAAAAACAAAATTGGAAGACTTGTCCTATGCGAATCAAAGGCTTACTATAAAGCTGCAGAAATCAATAGAGTGTGGTAGTGGAAGGTGACAAGCACACAGATTATGAGACACAACAGAGAGCCTAAAAACATGTACACAATATGCTGATTATTGACAGGAGTGCAAAGGCAATTCAGTGGAGAAAACGTACTGTATTCGTCAAATGTTGCTAAAATAGCTGGACAATTGTTATCTAAAAACAAAAAATTAAAAGTGACTTAAATCTCATACTTTGTATAAAATTAGCTCAGAATAAATCATAAATATAAATGTATAAAGCTACATAATTTCTAGAGTAAAACATAGAAAATTTTTATGACTTTGAGTTTGACAAAGAGATTTGAGGTAAGACATAAAAGACATGAGATGTAAAGTATTAAAAAATTGAAAAGATTTCTCTGTGGCTTTACCCAAAGGAGTTGAAAACTTACATCCACACAAAACCTGAACATAGATGTTTAGAGCAGTTTTACTCAGAATTGTCAAGATTTGGAAGCAATCAATGTGTGTTTCAGTGGCTGAATGGATAAATAATCTGTGCTACACTCAGACAATGGAACATCATTCAGTACTAAAAAGAAATAAGCTGTCATGCAAGGACAAGGCATAGAGGAAACTTAAGGACATGATACTAAGTGGAAGATGCCAATCTGGAAAAGGCTGTACAATACGTGATTCCAGCTATATGACATTCTGGGAAAAGCAAAACTATGGAGACAATAATGATCAGCATGTGCTAGACTTTGGAGCACAGAGAATTTTCAGGATGGTGAAAATACGCTACAATACAATATATATGTATGCAAATCCATAAAATACACAACAGCAAGAGTGAACTGTAAGGCAAACTGTAGACTCTGAGTCATTATGATGTGTCTGGATGAGGACAGTGATAATGGGGGAGACTGTGTATATGTGGGGCACCTGGGAAGTCTCTGTAACTTCCCCTCAGTTTTGCTGGGAACCTTAAACTCTTCTAAAAGAAAGTCAATTTTAAAAATTGACTAAGACTTTATAATTTTTTAATCTCTTTATGAAATGCTCTCTTAAGTGACTAAAAAAGATAAACAATAGCATGAAAGAAAATATTCACCAGTAACATATCTGATTATGATGTTTTCCCAAAATACATTAAAAACTTTTAACATTCAACCATGAGAAAGCAATCCAATAAAAAAAAAAATGGGCTAAATAAGTAGACACTTCATACAGACATACAGTTGGCAAAGAAGTGTATGAAAAATCAGTATAAACAGTTAACAAACTGCAAATTAAAATCAGATACCACCGCAAACAAAAGGACGTACCACTGCAAGTCTGTCGGGATGGCTAAAATTTGAAAAACAGAAAACTGACTGTAACAAGAGCTGCAGAGGGTATGGAACTCCTGGGATATGCATACACTGCTGGAGGAAATGCAGTATTGTGAAAAACAGTTGAATACTTTCTTTATAAAATGAAACTATGATACAGTACCCATCCTCCTAGGCATTTAAACCAAGTAAATTGATCCAAAAAATTACAAAAACTGTATAATACCATTCACATGACAATTTAGAAAAGCAAAAATCTAAAAACAAAAAAGAGATCTAATTTGCCAGGCACTGAGGTTAGACTGAGCCCAAGGGTGTCACCAGGAAGCACTTGGAATTGATAAAACTGATCTATATGATAATGTGGCAGTAGGTATATGATTATATGCTTTTGTTAAAACCCATAAAACTGTATACCACAAAGAGTGAATATTTCTGCATGCAAGTTAAGAATCAACCCAAATGTTTGGGGAGCCCAGGATGAGATGCAGCCTGTGGCAAATGAACCCAACTGTATTCCAAATGCCTGACATATCTACATGGAAAAGGGTGGGGAGAAAGGAATTACACACACACACACCCACACACACACACAGAGGAAAAAATGAGGAAATATTACAGGGACAGACCTCATAGAACTATAGACCCAGTTCCCTATTGCTTTTGCTCAATGGTGTACTAACTCTATGATTTTGTCATCTTAGTTAACTTTAGTTTGGGAAAATGATAACAAAAACCTAAGTAAGTCCATGTAGATTTTCATGTCTCTGTAGTTTTTATAATCATGAAGTTACTTTGTTGTCTTTATCTGTCGAGAACTGTAATTTTGTTCTCAGGTTCCCTAATTTAAAACAATGTCACCACCAACAGAAAAAGTGCAATTGTGAGCACTGTTGTCCCCCTCCAAATTATTGAAAAAGCAGCAGTTTTTTCTCTGTGCTTTAAAAAGATCTCTTCAATCAATATAGATAGTTCTTTGTTTATTAGAATCTTCAGAATTATCGACCTCTTACACTGCAATGCTAATATCTAATATTTTGAGAGAAAAAAGATAAATATATTATTTTCAAAACAACTTACACTTTAGTGTTTCCTGGAACTTTAGGCATCTGCTGTGTTGCTAAAATATGCAGGTATTTGATCAATGGACTGTGGGCTAAGAAAGCTTGCCCTTCTCCCATCTCAAACCTGGTGTGCCACCCACTCGGGTTTCTTTTTGTCTGAACACTTTGCCTGACATCTCAAATAAGTTTCTACTCTTTAGCAATAACATGTTACTATTATTATTACTATTATTATCATCATCACCATCATCATTATTATTGATTTTTCAGCTTGTTTGTGATTAATCTGAACTCCCTACTTCCCCCATAGAGCCTCCTTCTTCTTGATTGTTCACCAGAACTTTCTGATTTGTAGTTTGAATGCTAGGCTCAATTTTGTTATAAATTCTATTCCTCCTCTGAAGGAATGTGTGGTCTGTTTTAGGTATGAAGGTGTTGGTTGGACAAAGTTGGTGTTAAGGGCAGTGGCCCAGGAGACATCTAATAGTGATCTGGTTACACTTTCACTGAGTTGAAGTTGCATTTTCTTTAGGAACTAATGTGCTATTTCTTTGCTGGTGATCTTGGGAAAGCCACTAAATATCTTGACGGGTTACCTGATAACAAGATAATTGGAGGAAACATGTTTAGGAAATTCTTAGATCAATGCAGGTGACCCAAAAATGGCTTATCTAAATTAGCATTTCTAAATAAATAAGTACACTCAAGGACAATAGAGACATGCTTTAAAATGAAACAAGCTGTGGGGGACTGGATAAAGGTCCCAAGGACAGTCCTCAGCTGTCAGCCAGCAAGGAATAGAGAGCTCAGTCCTACAACCACAGGGAACTGAACCTGGCAACAACCTACATGTCCCTGGAAATGGATTCTCCCAGTGAGCTTCCAGAAGGGCATGCAACTCTACCTGCCCACATTTTGAGTTTAGGTTTGTGATACTCAGAGCAGACAAACCCACCAACCCCCAGGACTTCTGACCAGTGGAACTATGAGATCAGAAATTTGTGTTATCCAAAATTGCCAAGTTCATGGTAATTAGTGACAGCAGAAATGGAAATTGAATATTACTTAATAACTAGTTCTGCAATTTTGGGCATAGCACTGTTCAACCAAGATCTAGAAAGCAGATTGTGGACTAAAAATCCCTTCTTGACTCACAAAGAGAGGAATCTAATATTACTGATTCTGTCATTCTTAAAGCTGTGCTTTCTAATTTTTCAATACAAACCTCAATCACTATACCTTTAATTTAGTAAAGTATTGTATAAAAACCAGTCTTAATACAAATTCCTATTAAAGAAGCAATGAATGCTGATATAAATTCTGAAACAAATACAGTTTATGCAGATTCTTGTTTTATTCAATGAATGAAAGTAAAGGAAAGTGAAACTAAAAAGCCGCTTGGTTATGTCCAACTCTTTGTGACACCATGGACTATAGCCTGCCAGGCTCCTCTGTCCTTGGGATTTTCCAGTCAAGAATACTGGACTGAGTTGCCATTTCCTTCTCCAGGAGATATTCCAGACCCGGGAATCAAGCTTGACTCTCCCACATTACAGGCAGACTCTTTACAGTCTGAGCCACCAGGGAATCCCCTTATTCACTGAACGCACCTCACAATTCACTATCCATGGAAAATGCTCTAGATATTCTTTTTCTTCTGCTTTCCACATTAGTCATAGCTTATCTTAAAATAACAAGAAATCGAAGTGTGTCTTTGACTCTGAGGGAAGTCTTTACCACAGAAATCATGGAAGGAACCACTGCACAGCATTGACCTGAATCTTCACCCAGGCACACTCTTAACAGTATTATTATTGAAAGTTTCCAAAAACTCCATTGAATACACTACTTCACAAATTACCCAAGAGCTCTGAATCTGTGAAATACTGACCTCTTCCTCTTTTAACAATTATCACAGGAGTTGACCTCAAAAGACCCACTCCCCATGGCCACTGCATGGCCTCAGGCAATCATTTGAATTGTAGGTACAGCAGAGATAGAATCCTGGTTCCAGTCTGTGAATTCTGGCAAACCTTTTGATGCATTAATCTTTAACAGAATCTTGCACAGAAATGAGACCCCCTTGGAGGACAGGAAAAAAAAAAGACATAATGAAAAAGACCCAGCTCTATTCTCTTGCTTATATAAGTAAACAGATGAAAAGTTATTCTTAAAATATATTCAGAAGTATTGTATCTTAAAACTTCCTTCTCTCTCCTAAGGGGTGAAAACAAAGAAGGGTCTGGAGGTTAAGGCCTCTGCCCATAGACAAGGGCCTGAGGGTCTGATGTGAGCATTTCTGTCCTCACACAGCCAGCACAGTAGTCCTGAATTTAGTTCCTTGCCTTCATCCACAAGAGATTTAGGTTTAATCTCTCAAATCCATTTTCCACTCCAAAGCTGGCCAGAGCCATGAGTTCTATCAACTCAGCCTCTCAGATTCTGGGGTGAGAAAGTTTGAGCCATGCATGACTCTTCACTGACCCCACTACTCAGGGGGACCATCCTCTGGCTGTCTGGGAATCATTCTACACGGTTTAAAGAAAACTGACAGCCCTCTGCACAGGCCCTATTGCTCACAGGACATTGTTACTTAACCATGAAAATCTTCCTTAACCATACCCAACTTTTAAAAGTGCATGCTGTGCCTTGGGATCCTACTAGAACTGTAATTTGAAAAACAGGCTATATTTTGATAAGATGAACGTATATTTTATAATGTGTTTCATAGTGTTGACATTCTGCATTTTAATATCATTGTACTTATGAATGTAAAACATGTTAAACCTTCAGTTATTTTCTGCATGGGGATTATCCCTCGGTAACTGCCCATAAAGGACCGCTTTCATAAGTTCAGTTAGTCCATCTCACTTATCAAGGCTTTGCCCCAGTGTTTAGTCTCCTGCTAATGCCCTGACAGTGTTGATGGGCCATAGTGATGCTGACAAGCCACAGAACAGTTTAAATGCAAATGTTTATTTCCACCCAAAGCACCCATTTGGATAGGTACATTGAAAGAATGCTTTTCCCAAGGGATATATAATCTCTATATAATCAAAATATTTCATGTGAAAGCATCATAATGCCAGACTGAGAGCTTTGATCTTGAGAGCAGAATATTGAATCTGTGAAACAGAATATAATGCTTTTAATAAAGAGAAACAAAAGACATAGCTTTGAACACATGAGTTGAATAACATTAATGCATGTTTTCTGCCAAGAATGATCAAGGCTAAATGAAAGTTAAATATCATTGTTTATGGAAAACACTCTCAGAAGGCTACTTTTTTTTTTTTTCTTCTGACTCTTCTGTTAAGTACCTAGTGATAGATCTTTGCACCTGACAAGGATGAGCACTTCTTGGTGAAGTTTGCCATCTTGTGGCAAACATTAATATAATTTACTGTGCAGGATTGGTAAGGAAGCTCAAGATTTAAAGTTTATTAGAAAATTTAATGATGCATTAAAAGTATGTGTAATAAAATTGTTTATCCAGAGTATTGGAAAAGCTGAATGTTTTTGTTAACAATTTAAGTAGCTTTGAATTACCACAGATACAAATATTTATATCTATATGGTACTTTTAATGGCACTATGAGTTAAGAGTGCAAGCTCTGGAGACAGAGTGTCTGCATTCAAACCACAGCTCAACCATTTTCTAGCTCTATGGCCATGAGTAAATCAGCTTCTCTCAGGATGCCTCAGTTTTTTAATATGTCAAATAGAAATAATTATAGTGACTACTTAAGGTTGAGAGGATCATTATATATATAGCAAGTGAAAACTTAAAAGACTGCCTGGGAAAGTGAACCTCTCTCTGTATATAGTCGTTATTATTGTTGATTGTGCCTTAAATTTTCTGGGATGGGCCTGATTATAATTAATCTACCTTATTGTTGATTCATATGTGATATTTCTCATTTAGAGACTCAAATAAAAAAATAAAGAAAACAATCATATTTAACAGCTCTGTGGTACTGCTGATATACCAGGAACTCATCTAAGTATCTGACATGTATAAATTTACTTCATCCTCACAACATGGTAGGTATCATTATCACCCCAAATTCACACATAAAGAAATGAAAGCACAGGGAAGTTAGGTAAACATTTTAAGGGCACAAAGCTGTAAGAAATAGAGCCAAGATTTAAGCATTAATAATCTTGAGCTGTCAGTTGTGTTCTTAAACACTGCATGTATTTCCTCTTGGCATAACCGAGACTTGGGAGACTAGTACATATTGAGTAGCTACTTTAGTGACAAAAAGAGGTAATAGGACAGTATCATACACATCTTCTTAAAAGTTAGTAAATTCCACTGGAAGTACCAAATCCTTTAAATCTTATCTGTTCTACTTCTACATGGGACCTTGACTCTGTTTGGTCTTTTTGTTTGTTTGTTTTTTAGTTGTTTTATTACACTCCATTCTCAAAATAAATTTATTGGAAACTTGAATTCCTCCTACTAAAATTTCCTACTTGAACTGTGTATCTGTTTCTTTTTTCTTCTCCTCTCTGAACCTTAGAAAAGTGAAAAGAAAATAATAGTTATATTGTTTTCACACCTATTTTGGAAATATTTTATTGGTGGAAACTTTTCACATGGGGTATTCAAGTAATGTTTCCTGAATAATGGATGAATGGATGAATGTTGTATTCATGTATTGACTTGAGATGATAAGGTTAGGAAAATCAACACTGTGAAAAACTGCTTAAATAAGACATGAAGGTTCTAAGGCATATGTGTCACCCACACATCTCCATCTCACAGTGGTCTTGAATGGCAAGCAGTGCAACTATTAATATCTGTATATCTTTGATCAGGAAAGAGAGGGAAGGCTGTTCGTTTTGGAGAGGGTGGTCACATGGGTAACCTGAGAAGACTCAGGGGTGGAAATTCAGAGCTCTTTTAGCATAACCTCACCTGTGTGGTGCATAGAAACACTGTTCTGTTTATCATTACTGAAAAACAAATCACTACTGAAAAACAAATAGTTTTCTCTAGCTTTTTTGTTAGTAATGTGTCACTAAACAGCTATTTTCCAACTTTGTAATGTTGTTGCTGTTGGAGAAATGCTTCTTTTTTATTCTGTTTTATCTTATATTTTCTTATCCTGTGAGAAAAATCTGCAGAAGCCATTCTTCCCTTTCAACAAGAAAAAGCAAGTTCTTCTGAGAAAAATTAAAAAAGAAAAAGTGGTCTCAAAAATGACCCTTCCAAGTCTACCTTGAGAGGAAATTGGAAAGTGGGTGGTCATGGGAGAGTAGATTTGGCATTTCTAAATACCAGTCACTTTTATCATTTTGCTTATATGTTTTGATCTACAGTGATACTTGAAGTATATATAGTAGAAAATGCTCCTATGACTGATGTCTCAATTTCCAGAAATGAGTGAACTTCAGTGCTACCAGCAGTTGCAAACAGTGGGATGATTGTGTGGAAACAATGGGCAGTTTACACACTTGGTTAAAAGAGAGTAAATAACTGGAGAGCATTGCTCAAATATCCAGTATGCACCATCTGACGCCAGGATATCATAAAATGTGGGCCTACAGTTAGGCATTTATTGAGATTAGTAAGATTACCCTCATGCCATTCCTGGATGAAAGATGGAATCAGATCAAGCCATGTTTTTTAGTGGGTATGCATCTGAACACTTTCTCCTTGACAGGAACTCTTTTGTAGCCTTTTTTTTTTTTTTTTCCCCTCCTTCCTACCTTTGACTTTAATGTCTCTACTTCATGCTTACCATCTTTCCTGTTGACTGGCTGGGACCTCATAATGGTCCAATTCACTAAATGGTTGCAAAATAATAGCTAATTTGTCAGAGAGATTTGCTTTACTGAATGCAACTTCTTAAAAACTTTAAGCATTTGAACAGTCTGTTAAAACGATTACTTAGTATTTTCAACAACAAAAAAGGTGATGAATAAATTTTGTTTGCCTTTTCCTGGGAAGGACAGAAATGGAAGATTTAGAGACATTGCTCTTTAGTTTTCTACAGACATCAAAATAAATGAAACAAATCAATGATTTATAATTGCTCACTACTATTATTCATGAAACCTTCTAGAAAAGTTATTGTATTCTGTACCTCATGCTCCTTCAACTTTAAAGAGAAAATGTTATCAATCAAGAAAGGCATGTTAGTAAATTGTTAGACTTCTATATAAATATGCTTCCTTAACACTACATTTCCACTACAATTATCTAGTAAAATTAAATAACTTTACTCTAATTTCACTGACATTTTCTGACCATAGAAAAGAGTGGGATTACTTGAAGGTTCCTACTGTTTGATTGCTGAGTTGCCAGTTTCTATTGCTATTTGATCACTTGCCAGATAAACCAGCTACTAAAGAGTTCAGTTAACATTCAGTACATACTGACTGTCAAAAAATTAAACCATTGAAATAAAATAAGCAAAGTCTTTCTGATGTACTGTTTTTTTGCAAATGGATTAAATAACATGTCCTGCAAGTGGCTAGAAATAAGAGCTCACATGTGTCCAGATACTTTATCTCCCAAAAACGATACTAGTGTTTTCCAATCTTTGTTTTTCATGTTTATATACTGGAATCTAGTTGAGCTTTATATTACTCACAGGTCATAAAAGCCAAAGGACACATACTTGAATCTAGTTTGCTTCCACTGCAAAATATCTGTGCCCTGGTGGAATCCATATAGAATTACAGAGCATTCATCAGCCCACAAAAATGCCATGGACCAAATCAGCATAGAATTATCATGCCAAGAGGAACTGAAGACAAGATGTCACAATGTTTAGTGTGCAACTAAACATTTAAAATATGTTTTCTTGTATAAGAAGTATCCTTTAATTGAAAAGTTGTACTGTCATTGATACAAAATGAGAGTATTAAAAATTACATTCTGATTTTATTTTTTAATTGATGTATCATTGATTTACAATATCATGTTAGTTTCAGGTACACAGCATAGTGAGTCTGTTCTTTTTTGCAGATTATATTCCATTATGGGTTATTACAAGGTATTGTTCAGTTCATTTCAGTTCAGTCGCTCAGTCGTGTCCGACTCTTTGCGACCCCATGAATCGCAGCAGGCCAGGCCTCCCTATCCATCACCATCTCCCGGGGTTCACTCAGACTCACGTCCATCGAGTCCGTGATGCCATCCAGCCATCTCATCCTCAGTCGTCCCCTTCTCCTCCTGCCTCCAATCCCTCCCAGCATCAGAGTCTTCTCCAATGAGTCAACTCTTCGCATGAGGTGGCCAAAGTACTGGAGTTTCAGCTTCAGCATCATTCCTTTCAAAGAAATCCCAGGGTTGATCTCCTTCAGAATGGACTAGTTGGATCTCCTTGCAGTCCAAGGGACTCTCAAGAGTCTTCTTCAACACCACAGTTCAAAAGCATCGATTCTTCGGCGCTCAGCTTTCTTCACAGTCCAACTTTCACATCCATACATGACCACAGGAAAAACCATAGCCTTGACTAGACGGACCTTAGTCGGCAAAGTAATGTCTCTGCTTTTGAATATACTATCCAGGTTGGTCATAACTTTTCTTCCAAGGAGTACACGTCTTCTAATTTCATGGCTGCAGTCACCATCTGCAGTGATTTTGGAGCCCCAAAAAATAAAGTCTGACACTGTTTCCACTGTTTCCCCATCTATTTCCCATGAAGTGATGGGACCGGATGCCATGATCTTCGTTTTCTGAATGTTGAGCTTTAAGCCAACTTTTTCGCTCTCCTCCTTCACTTTCATCAAGAGGCTTTTTAGCTCCTCCTCACTTTCTGCCATAAGGGTGGTGTCATCAGCATATCTGAGGTTATTGATATTTCTCCCGGCAATCTTGATTCCAGCTTGTGTTTCTTCCAGTCCAGCGTTTCTCATGATGTACTCTGCATATAAGTTAAATAAGCAGGGAGACAATATACAGCCTTGACGTACTCCTTTTCCTATTTGGAACCAGTCTGTTGTTCCATGTCCAGTTCTAACTGTTGCTTCCTGACCTGCATACAGATTTCTCAAGAGGCAGGTTAGGTGGTCTGGTATTCCCATCTCTTTCAGAATTTTCCACAGTTTATTGTGATCCACACAGTCAAAGGCTTTGGCATAGTCAATAAAGCAGAAATAGATGTTTTTCTGGAACTCTCTTGCTTTTTCCATGATCCAGCGGATGTTGGCAATTTGATCTCTGGTTCCTCTGCCTGTTCTAAAACCAGCTTGAACATCAGGGAGTTCACGGTTCACATATTGCTGAAGCCTGGCTTGGAGAATTTTGAGCATTACTTTACTAGCGTGTGAGATGAGTGCAATTGTGCGGTAGTTTGAGCATTCTTTGGCATTGCCTTTCTTTGGAATTGGAATGAAAACTGACCTTTTCCAGTCCTGTGGCCACTGCTGAGTTTTCCAAATTTGCTGGCATATTGAGTGCAGCACTTTCACAGCATCATCTTCCAGGATTTGAAACAGCTCAACTGGAATTCCATCACCTCCACTAGCTTTGTTCTTAGTGATGCTTTCTAAGGCCCACTTGACTTCACATTCCAAGATGTCTGGCTCTAGATTAGTGATCACATCCTCATGATTATCTGGGTCGTGAAGATCTTTTCTGTACAGTTCTTCTGTGTATTCTTGCCACCTCTTCTTAATATCTTCTGCTTCTGTTAGGTCCATACCATTTCTATCCTTTATCGAGCCCATCTTTGCATGAAATGTTCCCTTGGTATCTCCAATTCTCTTGAAGAGATCTCTAGTCTTTCCCATTCTGTTGTTTTCCTCTATCTCTTTGCATTGATTGCTGAAGAAGGCTTTCTTATCTCTTCTTGCTATTCTTTGGAACTCTGCATTCAGATGCTTATATCTTTTCTTTTCTCCTTTGCTTTTCGCCTCTCTTCTTTTCAGTGCTATTTGTAAGGCTTCTCCAGACAGCCATTTTGCTTTTTTGCATTTCTTTTCCATGGGGATGGTCTTGATCCCTGTCTCCTGTACAATGTCACGAACCTCATTCCATAGTTCATCAGGAACTCTGTCTATCAGATCTAGGCCCTTAAATCTATTTCTCACTTCCACTGTATAATCATAAGGGATTTGATTTAGGTCATACCTGAATGGTCTAGCGGTTTTCCCTACTTTCTTCAATTTAAGTCTGAATTTGGAAATAAGGAGTTCATGATCTGAGCCACAGTCAGCTCCTGGTCTTGTTTTTGTTGACTGTATAGAGCTTCTCCATCTTTGGCTGCAAAGAATATAATCAATCTGATTTCGGTGTTGACCATCTGGTGATGTCCATGTGTAGAGTCTTCTCTTGTGTTGCTGGAAGAGGGTGTTTGCTATGACCAGTGCATTTTCTTGGCAAAACTCTATTAGTCTTTGCCCTGCTTCATTCCGCATTCCAAGGCCAAATTTGCCTGTTACTCCAGGTGTTTCTTGACTTCCTACTTTAGCATTCCAGTCCCCTATAATGAAAAGGACATCTTTTTTGGGTGTTAGTTCTACAAGGTCTTGTAGGTCTTCATAAAACCGTTCAACTTCAGCTTCTTCAGCATTACTGGTTGGGGCATAGACTTGGATAACTGTGATATTGAATGGTTTGCCTTGGAAACGAACAGAGATCATTCTGTCGTTTTTGAGATTGCATCCAAGTACTGCATTTCGGACTCTTTTGTTGACCATGATGGCTACTCCATTTCTTCTGAGGGATTCCTGCCCGCAGTAGTAGATATAATGGTCATCTGAGTTAAATTCACCCATTCCAGTCCATTTTAGTTCGCTGATTCCTAGAATGTCGACGTTCACCCTTGCCATCTCTTGTTTGACCACTTCCAATTTGCCTTGATTCATGGACCTGACATTCCAGGTTCCTATGCAATATTGTTCTTTACAGCATCGGATCTTGCTTCTATCACCAGTCACATGCACAACTGGGTATTGTTTTTGCTTTGGCTCCATCCCTTCATTCTTTCTGGAGTTTTTTCTCCACTGATTTCCAGTAGCATATTGGGCACCTAACAACTTGGGGAGATTCTCTTTTGATATCCTATCATTTTGCCTTTTCATACTGTTCATGGGGTTCTCAAGGCAAGAATACTGAAGTGGCTTGCCATTCCCTTCTCCAGTGGACCACGTTCTCTCAGACCTCTCCACCATGACCCGCCCGCCTTGGGTTGCCCTGCAGGCATGGCTTGGTTTCATTGAGTTAGATAAGGCCCTGGTCCTAGTGTGATTAGATTGACTAGTTTTCTGCGAGTATGGTTTCAGTGTGTCTGCCCTCTGATGCTCTCTTGCAGCACCTACCATCTTACTTGGGTTTCTCTTACCTTGGGCGTGGGTTGTCTCTTCACTGCGACGGTAAGGAGATACCCCTCATCCAAGGTAAGGAGCAGCCGTGAAGAGACAAGGTATTGAGTAAATATTAATACACTCTGTTACACCATTTCCTGGTGGCTCAGTGATAATGTATCCACCTGTTAATGCAGGAGACAGAGGTTCAATCCTTGGATCAGTCAGGAAGATCTCCTGGAGAAGGAAAAGGCAACCACTCCAGTATTCTTGCCTGGAAAATCCCATGGACAAAGGAGCCTGGTGGGCTATAGTTCATGGGGCTGCAAAAGAGTCAGACACAACTTAGTGATGAAACAACACTCTTGAAATATTAATGAAACTTGGCAATTTCAGGTAACTAATTTGGGGAATATTTTCTTCCTTTCTTCATTTTTCTTTCTTTCCTTTAGAATGTGGATTTAAAATATCCCAGGAATATACACAGTTTTAATTGTTCACTGATTAAAGGTCTCTAGTATGAGGACACATGTTTTGCAATAACTAATGCAGCCATACTACATCTCAGATTATCTAGTCATACACAAGAGCTGTGAAAACTCTTTACTCCATTGGAAATAGATAAGACTAAAATTTAAGAATTATAAAATGACAATAGAATAAAAGATAGAAAGTAATCTTGAATTATTCATCAACCATGCAATCCCTGGATGTTCAAAACTTACCCTTGCATGTGAAGTAAGTCATCAAATCCTTGCTATAGAAATTTCCTTAAATAATATTTGTAAAAGATATACATAAAGCATTAGGGATTACATAATAGATTTCTTTAACTAGACTCTAAATCAGTGGTCCTTAGAGCACAGCACCTGGGATAAAAGCATTAGCATCAACTGAAAGTGGAAAAGTGAAATTTGCTCAGTTATGTCCGACTCTTTGCAACCCCATGGACTATACAGCCCATGAAATTCTCCAGGCCAGAACACTCGAATGGGTAGCCTTTCCCTTCTCCAGGGGATCTTTCCAGGTTTCCCACATTGCAGGTGAGTTCTTTACCAGCTGAGCCACAAGGGAAGCCCAACTTCATCAACTGAAAGCATTTTTTAAATGTAAATTCTTGAGCCTCATCCCAGACTTACTGAATGAGAAGCTCTGGGCAGAACTCAGGTCTGTTTTATCAAGTCCTCTAGGTGATTCTGATGTACACTAAAGTTTGAAAACTATTAGCCTACATGTGTGAGAGAGTGTGTGTGTGCACACTCGCCTGCTCAATCATGTCCAACTTTTTGTGACCTCATGGACTGTAGCCTGCCAGGCTTCTCTGTCCATGGAATTCTCCAGGCAAGAAAACTGAGGTGTGTTGTCATTTCCTTCTTAAAGGGATCTTCCCAACCCAGGGATGTCTCCTGTGTCTCCTGTCTTGGCAGGTAGATTCTTTACCATTGAAGTACCTGGGAAGCCCCCCATCCACCTATGATAATTTAATTAGCTTTCCCTGTCTACCTAGAATTCTGGTTAAAAAAAAAAAAGTTAGTACCTTAAATACCTTTTTCCTTCATAGGTATGGAAAAGGCACAAAAAGTTATCATTTATATAAATCCATATCTTCTCTTTTACAGAAATTTAGTTTTAGCAGTTTTCTAACTCAAGTTATAGAAATCATTGAAATATAATGACTTAGTTGAAATAGCCAAAAAGTTAATCAAATAATCTCCTCTTAAAAATATGCTCAGAATACTTTGAAAAGATCTAACCAGCAATACAGAGAACAGAGTGTGGGGGAGGAGGATGATGGGACAGTGAGAGAAGAGAAAGAGAATTCACATTTATCCTACAGGGCTTTACTTTCAGAAAAGAGCTGTGTGCTGACTGAAGAATGACCATAGTTGAATTATGAGAGTATAGCAAACTGTCAAGCTTGGGTAAACCAGATATCTTAGCAGGAAATCTGTTTTGCTATAAAGAGAAGAATCACTATGCTAATGAAAAATAAAAGGTATGTTATGACTTCACATAGGATATATTAAACTGTTTGTCGTTCAGCCATGTCCGACTCATTGCAACCCCAGGTTCTGGGGCTAGCCAGGCTCTCCTGTCCATGGGATTCTCCAGGCAAGAACACTGGAGTGGGTTTCCATTTCATTCTCCAGGATGCAATATATTAAGGCATCAGCAAACACAAAAACATGTTATGATTTAAACCCTATCTCATTCCAAGATGGAGCTGAAATAATCAGAGTGCAGAAAAGTGTATAATTACTTAAATTTCTAGTGTCTCTATTTCTTCCAGAAACTCTGCCGTCATGGTTTTATTTCACTATGAGGCTCCAAGTTTTATGTGTTCACAAAATAAACTTTTCAAGAATATATGTATTTTCACTATGATCTGTCTCACGGTTCTTTAAGGGAACGGTTGCTTCCTGCTAGAAGGCATTTGGCAAAGGCCCTATTCTATGTGCGACTGAGAATCCTGAAAATGCCCTTTTCCAGTGGTAGAGTCTATCAGGCTTACCTTCCTATACTATTTTATCTTCACATAGTATAATTTTTCTCAGGTTATTTTTCAGTTAACTAGGTCAGAAATATAATATTTCCCAAATATTTCTTAAAATGTAACTATAAAATTAATTTTCATATCAATGTTTTTTCTCTGTAAATCTACAATAGGTAAAGTAAGAAATTATTTGAAATCATAGTATTCCATTTTTCTATACAGATTTTCCTCGATTTATGATGGGGTTACATTCTAATAACCCCATTGTAAGTTTAAAATACTATAAGTTGAACGTACATTTAATACATCTAACCTGCCGAATATCATAGTTTAGCCTAGCCTACCTTAAGTGTGTTCAAGAACACTTACATTAGCCCACAGCTGGGAAAAATCACCTAACACAAAGCCTGTCTTATAATAAAGTGTTGACTATCTCTTGTAACTTATTAAGTACTGTACTGAAAGTGAAAAACAGAACACTTACCGGGGTGCACAATGCCTGTCAGTGTACTGGTCACTTGCCTTCATGTTAGGAAGGCTAAGATCTATGGCCCCCTGCCACTGCCCCTCGTCACTGCCAAGCATGAGGAGAGAATATCACACTGCATATCACTAGCCCGGGAAAAGATCCATATTCAAAAAAGGATAATTTCTATTGAATGCACATTTGTTTCTCAGTATTATAAATTTGAAAAATCATGAATTGAATCATCATGAAGTCAAGGACTGTCTGTATATGTAGGTATTAATTTCTCTCAAGATCTTCATGGTATACATACAGTAAATTAAACAAATACTGGTCAGAATTTAGCAAAAGGGAAAAAACTGATTTTTTTAAATATTAGGACATACATGGAATATTAATAAATGCTATTAATTGCCATAAACTCCTAAAATTTTGAAGTCACATATTGCTTTTAGTCAAGCTGTTTTTAACTGAGAAGTAGCATCAGAAGTATATGGTCTTCACCACGGCGCTGTTGCTTTAGAGAATGAGCCTGAGTGAAATCATACGAATCCCTGTGTCTCAAGCGTGGTTTGGGGAAACTATGTTACCTCCACTCCAGGAACAGAATCTAAATTAGCTGAAAGAGCCTAAGGACTCTGTAAGGGGTACTGAAGTTGACAGTAAGGCAAACTGACAGCATAGAATTCAGGGTGGAACATCCTGCCAGGAAGAGACTGCAGTATCCCTCCATGTAGATCACTAAGCCAGCTGGGAGAACCAGAAATAGCTGAGGTAAATTATACTGTATGATATGCCAGGATAAAACTGAGGCAGATAGACAGTGAGAGAGGGATAACATCATTCTGGCAGTGAGGAGAGGACGAGACATGTTTTTCAATTTTTACCTTAATTCATTCAGTGATCCTCTATTCAGATCCTAGTCTATGCTGTGTGCATGCAGTCACACCCAGCTCTGCGCGAGGCTATGGACTGGAACTCGGCAGGCACCTCTGTTGATGGGATTCTCCAGGCAAGAATACTGGAGTAGGTTGCCATGTCCTACTGCAGATGATCTTCCCAAACCAGGGATCTAACCCGAGTCTCCTACGTTACAGGCAGATTCTTTACCGTTGAGCCCCTGGGGAAGACTATGCCGTGTAGCGACACGACATAAAAATGGTGGCCCTCTTGATACTTATACTCTAGCAAGCTTACATTATTTATCTGTCTTTAGAATCACTGAATTTGACTATATTTATATTGACAAGATTAAATTTTTGAGTTGGAAAATAAGTATTTAATTACAATTATAATATTGTTGAGCATGGTTTGTACATAGTATTTGGCACAATATTCTTCCTATAGTAATTACTCAAAAAATGTTGATTCCAGTTTATATTATCCTTTCTTAAAACCAAACCTGGTGTTTGTTTACAAATTTTATTTGTTTTTATTGCTTTTTGCTTTTTATTCTCTCTTTTGGCATTTCTAATTTTAACTTTTATATTATTTTACTAATATGTTATTATTTTTTATTCATGATGAATTATTTAAGGCTAAATGATAAAGTTCCTTCCAATTAAAGCTTTATCTGCATCTCATATTTTTTGACATATAGACTTCTAAACTATTGAGAAATTCTAGATTTCTTTCTTATTTTACACAACAGTTAGGGGAGTTTAAAAATATTCATATGTATTTGAAAGTGATTAGAATTTCTCATAATTAAAAAAATAGTTTTTATTGTTATTGCTTTGTGTTTTCTTTAAAGTTTATTAGGCCTTTCCTTCTCTAACTCATGTTNACATATAGACTTCTAAACTATTGAGAAATTCTAGATTTCTTTCTTATTTTACACAACAGTTAGGGGAGTTTAAAAATATTCATATGTATTTGAAAGTGATTAGAATTTCTCATAATTAAAAAAATAGTTTTTATTGTTATTGCTTTGTGTTTTCTTTAAAGTTTATTAGGCCTTTCCTTCTCTAACTCATGTTTAAAATTTGTAACTATTCCATGCTGCTGCTGCTACTAAGTCGCTTCAGTCGTGTCCGACTCTGTGCGACCCCATAGACGGCAGCCCACCAGGCTCTCTCGTCCCTCGGATTCTCCAGGCAAGAACACTGGAGTGGGTGGCCATTTCCTTCTCCAATGCATGAAAGTGAAACTGCAAGTGAAGTTGTTCAGTCGTGTCCGACTCTTCGTGACCCCATGGATGGCAGCCCACCAGGGTCCTCCGTCCATGGGATTTTCCAGGCAAGAGTAATGGAGTAGGGTGCCATTGCCTTCTCCAGCTATCCCATAGACACTCAAAAATAAATATTTTTCCTATATTCTAGGATAAATATGTATTTTAATCTTAACTCTTTTATCATTCGCTCTTTCTTTGTCTCCTGCCCTGTGCATCACTGTACATTAGTGAAATTGATGAGAAATTCAGTTTTGTTTTAGACTATCCCCAGTGGTTCAGATGGTAAAAAATCCATCTGCAATGAGGGAGACCTGGGTTTGATCCCTGGATTCAGAAGATCCCCTGGAGAAGAGAAGGGCTACCCACTCCAGTGTTCTTGGCTGGAGAATTCCATGGACAGGGAGCCTGGAAGTTATAGTCCATGGGGTCACAAAGAGTCAGAGTCACTGAGCATGGTTTGTACATAGTACACGACTGAGCAACTTGGGACTTCCCTGATGGCTCAGATGGTATAGAATCTGCCTGTGATCCCGGAGACCTGGGTTTTATCCCTTGGTTGGGAAGATCCTCTGGAGAAGGAAACAGCAACCCATTCTTGCCTGGAAAATTCCATAGACAGAGAAGCCTGGCGGGTTACAGTCAGTGGGGTCTCCAAAGAGGTGGACACAACTGAGAAGAATAACAGATTCTCTAGTTAGCTTATGAAAATAAAGGGGAAGGGACATATAACAATGAAAAGTTAGAATGGGAGAGGAGCTATAACCACAGAGATAAATATTTCTGTACGTATTTATATGTATATTTTAAACTTTATTGATACATGATATACATACAATAAAATCCATTTGAAGACAGATTAATTATGGTAATTAACTGCATAAAATGCATTTTTAAATTTTATTAATGGTATGCAACATTCTGGAAAAGGGGACGACAGAGGATGAGATGGCTGGATGGCATCACCGACTCGATGGACGTGAGTTTGAGTGAACTCCAGGAGTTGGTGATGTACAGGGAAGCCTGGCGTGCTGTGATTCATGGGGTCACAAAGAGCTGGACACAACTGAGAGACTGAACTGAACTGAACATTCTGGAATAGGAAATGGCAACCCACTCAAGAATTATTGCCTGGAAAATTCCATGGACTGAGCACCCTCATGGGCTACAGTCCATAGGGTGGGAAAGAGTCAGACATGACTGAGTACACATATATCATACAACATTATGTACGTAGCAGTACATCTTTTGAAATTTTAAATTTATTTATATTTTTGATTCAAGAATAATAGCTTTACAAAGCTGTGTTGGTTTCTGCCAAACAGCAATATGAATCAGCTATAGGTATACATTTGTTCCATCCCTCTTGAACCTCCCTCCCACACTCCTCCCCATCCCAATAACAGTAATTTTTATCTAGCATTTAAATGGATATTCTGCAATATTATATTCAGTTGAGGAATTCACATGATGAAAGCTCTGTTCTTTATGTCATATAAAGAACCTTAGAGGAGATAGCAGATTTATATGTAAAAAATAATATTTAGGGATGTAATGAGTATAAATATTTATTTTCAGTGAATAAAATGAGGCATTTGACTTCCTCTAGTTAACTTCAAATAAATCTATGGAACAATAATCTAACATTTTAAATATATTTCAGCTCAATACAGAGATTCTCTTATGAAAATAACAGAATTTAACATATAAATGAATTGCCCTGGAAAATAGTATGTTTCCATTCATAGGAATACTTTAGGCTATGGTTGCTAGAGGTAGTATAAAGGTTGCCCTCTTATTTAACTTATATGCAGAGTACATCATGAGAAATACTGGACTGGAAGAAACACAAGCTGGAATCAAGATTGCCAGGAGAAATATCAATAACCTCAGATATGCAGATGACACCACCCTTATGGCAGAAAGTGAAGAGGAACTAAAAAGCCTCTTGATGAAAGTGAAGGTGGAGAGCGAAAAAGTTGGTTTAAAGCTCAACATTCAGAAAACGAAGACCATGGCATCTGGTCCCATCACTTCATGGGAAATAGATGGGGAAACAGTGTCAGACTTTATTTTTGGGGGCTCCAAAATCACTGCAGATGGTGACTTCAGCCATGAAATTAAAAGACGCCTACTCCTTGGAAGAAAAATTATGACCAACCTAGATAGTATATTCAAAAGCAGAGACATTACTTTGCCAACAAAGGTCCATCTAGTCAAGGCTATGGTTTTTCCTGTGGTCATGTATGGATGTGAGAGTTGGACTATGAAGAAGGCTGAGCACCAAAGAATTGATGCTTTTGAACTGTGGTGTTGGAGAAGACTCTTGAGAGTCCCTTGGACTGCA
>SJYX01007186.1:488677-519814 GCA_006410675.1 Oreotragus oreotragus
TTATTGTGATCCACACAGTCAAAGGCTTTGGCATAGTCAATAAAGCAGAAATAGATGTTTTTCTGGGACTCTCTTTCTTTTTCCATGATCCAGTGGATGTTGGCTATTTGATCTCTGGTTCCTTTGCCTGCCTTTTCTAAAACCAGCTTGAACATCAGGAAGTTCATGGTTCACGTATTGCTGAAGCCTGGCTTGGAGAATTTTGAGCATTACTTTACTAGCATGTGAGATGAGTGCAATTGTGCGGTAGTTTGAGCATTCTTTGGCATTGCCTTTCTTTGAGATTGGAATGAAAACTGACCTTTACAAGATTAGCATAGTGTTTCAGTATTGTTGTCAATTATATTCATTATAGATTATTACAAGATAATGACTATTTCTCTGTGCTATCCAGTATATCTTTCTTGCTTACCTGTTTTATACATAGGCAATAATTTACATTTTCACCAACAGTATTTTATACATTTCATACATAGTTGTTTGCTAATCCCTTACTCCTAATTTGTCCCTAACCCCTTCCCTCTCCATTTCAGTAAACATAAGTTTATTTCTGTATAAGTTTGCTTCTGTTTACGAATATATTCATTTGTATTTTTTATTCCACTCTAATTCATAACCAGTACAATATTTGTTTCTCTCTTTCTGACTTATGTAGTTAAGCATACTATTCTTTAGGTGCATCCTAGTTGCTAGTATTTTATAGATAGATAGATGACTATGTGTATAATATCTTCTTAAGCCAATAATTTGTTAATGGGTACTTGGGTTGCCTGTCATACGCTGTGTCTATTATTGATAATTCTCCTATGAACATTGTGATGCATGTTGCTTTTCAAATTAGCCTTTTTATTTTTCTGGATATTTACCAAGGAATAGAATTGCTAGATCATATTAGTTCTATTTTCAGTTTATTGAGGCACATCCATACTATTTTTCACAGTGGCTGCACAATTTACATTTTCACCAACAGTATAGGAAAGTGTCTTTTTCTCCACATCCTCTCCAACATTTGTTATTTGTAAACTATTTGATGATAGTTGTTTTGACATGTTTGAGGTATTATCACCTGGTGGTTTTGATGTGTGTTTCTCTTTTCATGTGCCTGTTAGTATACTGCATGTCTTTTTTAGAAAAATGTCTATTCAGGTCTTCTGCCCATTTTTTACTGGGTGGTTTCTTTTATGATATTTGAAATGTTTGAATATTTTGTATATTAACCCTTTGTCAGTGGCATCATTTGCAAATATTTTCTCCCATTCTTTATGCTGTCTATTCATTGTGTCAGCGGTTTCCTTTCCTATGCAAAAGCTTTTAAGTTTAATTAGGTCCTATTTGTTTGTTTTGGCATTTATGTATTTTGCCTTAGGAGACTGAGCCAAGAAAACATTTGCAATGATTTTTGTCAGTTTACTACCTATGTTCTCTTTTAGAAGTTTTATGGTTTTCATCCTTCCATTTAAGCCTTCAAATCATTTTCAATTTGTTTTTGTACATAGTGTGAGGTTATGTTCTAAACTCATCATTTTCTTTGTTTTGTCTAATTTTCCCCGTACCACTGGTTGATGAAACTATTTATTCATTGTATATTCTTGCCTCCTTAGGTTAATTGACTATATGTGCATGGATTTACTTCTGAGCTCTCATTTCTGTTCCATTGATCTGTGTATCTGTTTAGTGACAATATCATCCTGTCTTGATTACTGCAGATTTTTAGTATAATCTGAAGTCTGGCAGGGTTTTATCTCTAGCTTTGTTCTGTTTACTCAAAATTGCTTTGGCAATTTGAGACCTTTTCTGGTTTCACAGAAATTTTAGAATTACTTGTCCTATTCTATGAAAAATGTAATGGGCATTTCTAAAGGAATGATGTTAAATTTGTAGATTACTCTGGATAGTACAGATGTTTTAGCAATATTATTTCTAATCCAAGAGCATAGCCTATCTTTCCATTTCTTTGTATCATCTTCTGTTTCCTTCATCAGTGTTTTAGAGTTTTCAGAATATGAGTGTTTTACCTTCTTGTTTAAGCTTATTCCTAGATATTTTTATTATTTTTGATGTGATTTCTAAATGGGTTTTTTTATGTTTCATTATTAATGTATAGAAACAAAATATATTTCTGGGTATTGATTTTGTATCCTGCAACCTTGCTGAATTTAGTTATTGGTTCTAATAGTCTGAGTGGAGACGTCAGGGTTCTCTGTGTAAAGTATCATTCCATTTATAAATAGTGACAGTTTTACCTCTTGCCTTCTAAGGTTAATATTTATTTTAATTGGAGGTTAATTACTTTACAATATTGTATTGGTTCTTAGAGGAGATGCTTTCATCTTTCCACCATTGAGTATTAGTTTGGCTGTATGTTTGTCATAAATGGCCCTTATATTGAGATATATTTTGGATATATACTAGCTTATTTAAGTAATCTTCGATCCTTATTATATATTTGGCTCTCCTTTTGGTATTTTCCCTTTCCTATGGGTTTTTACTTCTTATCCATTTAAAGAAGACTGTTCAACATTTCTTTAAGGGTAGGTTTAGTATTGCTGAATTCTTTCAGTTTCTGATTTTTCTGAGAAGTTCTTTATTTCTCTTTATTTATCATTCTAAATGATAATTATTACTAACTAGAGTTATCTTGAATGAAGGTTTTTTTGTTTTGTTTTGTTTTGTTTTTTCCCTCTCAGCACTTTGAATAGACTATGCTGCTGCTCCCTTGTGGCTTGCAAAGTTTGTGCAGATAGCCTTATGAAGAGTCCACTGTATTCAACTACTTTTCTCTTTTATAATTCTCTCTTTAACTTTTGCTATTTTCTTTATGATACTTTTGACTTGGAACTGTTTGGGTTCATTTCTGGGAGTTTGTGTGCTTCCTCTAGTTAGATACATGTTTCTTTCTTTAGATATGGAAAGATTTCAGGCATAATTTCTTCAAATACAGTTTCAGTATCCTTCTCTTTCTCTCTTTGCCTGCTGAAACTCTGTAATGCAAACGTTGGCATGTTAATGTTATCCCAGATATGCATTGCATCTCATGCTTTCTTAAATTTATTTTATTTTTTTGTCATTCTGTCTGCTGCTCTGATTGAATGGTTTCCATCATTCTATCTTCTAGATCATTTATGTTTTATTTTGTGTCATTTAGTCTGATGTTCATTGTTTCTAGAGGCCTTTATATCTCAGATATTTTATTACATACTTTTGTTTTCTTTACATTTTCTAGTCCTTGTTAAAATGATCTGTGTTTAGATCAGTTCTCTTTCCTAATTCAATTACTATCTTTATTACCACTGTTTTGAATTCTTTGGTACATTATATATTTATGTTTCATTATTTAATTTTTTGGAGGTTGAGACTTTCTCCTTCAATTAAGAGTAGCTCCTCTGACTTTTCATTTTGCTTAACTTTCTCTGTCTCTATGAATTTAGATGAAACAGCTATATATCACGGCCTTGAAATTGTGATCTTACTTGGGAGCAGCCCTGTGTGGGCTGTGTGTGCCCAGTGCCTTTGTGGGGAGGACTGGGTTTCATGTGGGTGCCTGTCAAGTCTTCCCTCAAGATGCCCTGGCTGCTGTCACCGGCAGGGGATGTGATGCTGATGGGGGAGCTAGAGGGTGTGAGGCAGGACTTCCTCACTGCTCAGTGCCTGTTACTGCCCTGAGAGGGGCCTTCTCCCAGTGGGGCCTTCCTCCCATCGCTGGAAGGGAAGCCCTCAGGGTCAGGCTTGAGCGGGTTCTGTTCCTTCTAAGTGTGTTTTTTTTTCTCCCCACACTGGGGTTTTTGCCCCAAAAGAAGGGAGTACTAAAGCAAGTGAACCTTAACATGCTTACAGGGGTCCAGGGATATGCCTTTGTAGACACCTGTGACTCCTCTCAGACACAGCCCATGGTCACTTCCTTTCTCCACTGTGGCTACCCAGACACACTGCCAGGCTGTGGTGTGGAATGGACACGGACAAAGCGTTCTCTTGTCTCAAGCCAAAGCAAGACTGGCACGCTCGCACATGTGCACATGCACGCACTCTTCCTCTCTCTTTCTCCTACTAGGACATCTCCATGGAAAACAGCTTCTTCTACCCCTACGTGCATTAGAATTTTATCTAAGAAATAACTCTAAGATTTTCAGATTATTGAATAATTAGAAAAGGGAAATTATATGTGGGTGCTATAAGTGCATTGAATTATGCAAGCTCCTTTGCCATGGTAAGGCTGAGATCATGAAGTGTTTTTTTGTTTCTTTGTGGGTTTTTTTCATGGGTTTTTTTTTTTTTTTTGGCCAATAACCTAACAGAAGCAGAAGAGGTTAGGAAGAGGTGGCAAGAACACACAGAAAAACTACACAAAAGAGGTCTTAATGACCCCAAAATCCATGATGATGTATTCACTCACCTAGAGCTGGACATTCCGGAAGGTGAAGTCAAGTGGGCCTTAGGAAGCATTTCTATGAACAAAGCTAGTGGAAGTGATGGAATTCCAGCTGAGCTATTTCAAATCTTAAAAGACAATGCTGTTAAGGGGCTGCACGCGATATGTCAGCAAATTTGGAAAACTCAGCAGTGGCCACAGGACTGGAAAAAGTCCATTTTCATTCCAATCCAAAATAAAGGCAATGCCAGAGAATGTTCAAACTATTATACAATTACACTCATTTCACATGCTAGCAAAGTTATGCCTCAAAATCCTTCAAACTAGGCTTCAGCAGTACATGAACCGAGAACTTCCAGATAGTCAAGCTGTGTTTAGAAAAGGCAGAGGAACCAAAAATCAAATTGCCAATATTCTTTGGATCATAGAGAAAGCAAGGGAATTCCAGAAAATCATCTACCTTGTGGACCAAAACAAGGTGATCTGGATCACATCAAACTGGAAAATTCTTAAAGAGATGGGAATGCCAGACCACCTTACCTGTCTCCTGAGAAACTTGTATGCAGGTCAAGAAGCAACAGTGAGACTGTTTCCAAATTGGGAAAGAAATATGGCAGGGGTATATATTATCACTCTGCTTCTTTAATTTTTATGTTAAGGTAAATAATATGAAATGCCAGCCTGAATGAAGCACAAGCTGGAAACAAGATTGCAGGGAGAAATATCAACAACCTCAAATATGCAGATGATACCACTCTAATGGCAGAAAATGAAGTCTCTTGATGAGGGTGAAAGAAGAGAGTGAAAAAGCTGGCTTGAAACTTAACATTCAAAAAGCTAAGATCATGGCATCTGATTTCATCACTTCATGGTAAATAGAAGGGGAAAAAATGGAAACAGTGATGTATTTTATTTCCTTGTTTCTAAAATCACTGCAGACGGTGACTGCAACCATAAAATTAAAAGATGCTTGCTTCTTGGAAGTAAAGCTACAACAAACTTAGGCAGTGGATTAAAAAGCAGAGAAAGCTATGGCTTTTCCAGTAACATGTATGGATGTGAATGTTGGACCATGAAGAAGACTGAGAGCTGAAGACTTGATACTTTCAAATTGGTCCTGGTGAAGACTCTGAAGACTCTTAAGAGTCCCTTGAACAGCAAGGAGCCCAAACCAATCAATCCTAAAGGAAATCAACCCTGAATATTCATCGACAAGACTGATGCTGATGTTTCAACTTTGGCCCCCCCATGCGAAGAGCCGACTTATTGTACGAGAACTTAATGATGAAAAAGATTGAAGGCAAAAAGTGAAGTGAGCAGCAGAGGATGGGATGGTTGGCTAACATCACCAACTCAATGGACATGAGTTTGAGCAAACTCTGGGAGATAGTGGAAGACAGAGGAGCCTGGCAGGCTATAGTCCACGGGGCCATAAAGAGTTAGACACAACTTGGTGGCTGAATAAAAACGGCAGATGCAAAGTGGGCGGTCTGTGATGAAGAAACATATCAGTGACTGGAAATGTGGTGATTCAAGTTATGCAGCCACAAAATCTCAAGTAAAATTATCACCTACGATAATTTGCAAGGCATAATACAGACTTATTTAGCCTGTGTGTCTACTCATTGGGTCTTGGAGGCTTCTTTTGACACTGCACCATAAGAAAGATGATATCAGGAAATATTTGGCCAGTTTATGAGTAGAAGTAAAAAGAGATTAAGTCATAAGTTGTAAACTTTTCAGAGTTTTAAATGCCAACTGCTTTTCTCCACCCCAAAATAATAGATAAAGATAAAAACAAGAGCAAACCAGAGAGATTCCTCAGTTGAAGTGCTGGACTTGAGGCTTGAAGTAAACACCAAGGATGTTACCCACCCACACAATCCATTTGTTCCAGGTGGGCCCTTGGGGCATAGATTTAGCTGAAGGAAAACCAGTGGGACAAGAAAGGGCAGCCCAATAAATCAGAGTTGAAATCTGTCTGAAAAGGAACTTTGGGTGTGGCTACTGGGCCCTAAAGCTAACTGACAACAAAGAGATGAGATGCATTAAAGATTTTTAAGGGAATTAAAATCCAAAGAAACATTGAGTTTGGAATAAAAAATTCCTGTGACTGTTGAAAGAATCTTAAAACAACATTCATATTAAATTTTTACAAGAGATGGTGAAGGAATTTGATCTTTAGTGATTTGAAAGACTTTTGGAAATGTTTTGAGAATACTTAGAATGAAATTTTCTATCGGTCAAGGAGGGTCTCCCTACTTACTCCCAAGAACATTATTGAATGTATTGCCCATCAGATCAGTTCAGTCGCTCAGTTGTGTCCAACTCTTTGCAACCCCATGAATCACAGCACACCAGGCCTCCCTGTCCATCACCAACTCCCAGTTCAGTTCAGTTGCTCAGTCGTGTCCAACTCTTTGCAACCCCATGAATCACAGCACACCAGGCCTCCCTGTCCGTCACCAACTCCCGGAATTTACTCTGACTCATGTCCATCGAGTTGGTGATGCCATCCAGCCATCTCATCCTCTGTCGTCCCCTTCTCCTCCTGCCCCCAACCCCTCCCAGTATCAGAGTCTTTTCCAATGAGTCAACTCCTCCAGTGAAGTGGCCAAAATATTGGAGTTTCAGCTTTAGCATCAGTTCTTCCAGTGAACACCCAGGAATGATCTCCCTTAGAATAGACTGGTTAGATCTCCTTGCAGGCCAAGGGACTCTCAAGAGTCTTCTCCAACACCACAGTTCAAAAGCATCAATTCTTCGGTCCTCAGCTTTCTTCACAGTCCCACTCTCAAGTCCGTACATAACCACTGGAAAAAACATAGCCTTGACTAGATGGACCTTTGTTGGCAAAGTAATGTCTCTGCTTTTTAATATGCTATTTAAGTTGGTCATAACTTTCCTTCCAAGGAGTAAGCGTCTTTTAATTTCATGGCTGCAGTCACCATCTACAGTGATTTTGGAGCTCAAAAAAATAAAGTCTCACACTGTTTCCACTGTTTCTCCATTTATTTCCCATGAAGTGATAGGACTGGATGCCATGATCTTAGTTTTCTGAATGTTGAGCTTTAAGCCAACTTTTTACTCTCCTCTTTCAATTTCATCAAGAGGCTCTTTAGTTCCTCTTCAATTTCTGCCATAAGGGTGGTGCCATCTGCATATCTGAGGTTATTGGTATTTCTTCTGGCAATCTTGATTCCAGCTTATGCTTCTTCCAGCCCCACGTTTTTCATGATGTACTCTGCATATAAGCTAAATAAGCAGGGTGATAATATGCCGCCTTGACTTACTTCTTTTCCTATTTGGAACCAGTGTGTTGTTCCATGTCCAGTTCTAACTGTTGTTCCTGACCTGCATATAGGTTTCTCAAGAGGCAGGTCAGGTGGTCTGGTATTCCCATCTCTTTCAGAACATTCCACAGTTTTTTGTGATCCACACAATAAAAGGCTTTGGCTTAGTCAATAAAGCAGAAATAGGTGTTTTTCTGGAACTCTCTTGCTTTTTCCATGATCCAGTGGATGTTGGCAATTTGATCTCTAGTTCCTCTGCCTTTTCTAAAACCAGCTTCAACATCAGGAAGTTCACGGTTCACGTATTGCTGAAGCCTGTCTTGAGAATTATGAGCATTACTTTACTAGCATGTGAGATGAGTGCGATTGTGCGGTACTTTGAGCATTCTTTGGCATTGCCTTTCTTTGGAATTGGAATGAAAACTGACCTTTTCCAGTCCTGTGGCCACTGCTGAGTTTTCCAAATTTGCTGGCATATTGAGTGCAGTACTCTCACAGCATCATCTTTCCGGATTTGAAATAGCTCAACTGGAATTCCATCACCTTCACTAGCTTTGTTCATAGTGATGCTTTCTAAGGCCCACTTGACTTCACATTCCAGGGTTTCTGGTTCTAGGTGAGTGATCACACCATCGTGATTATCTTGGTCATGAAGATTTTTTTGATCAGTTCTTCTGTGTATTATTGTCACCTCTTCTTAATATCTTCTGCTTCTGTTAGGTCCAAGATGATCTTAATATAGCAAATGAAGGTCTGGCTTATAAATTTCTTTTAAACCCCTACCCCACTAAATAAACAAATACAATCTTTTTTCCAGTAATTTTTCATTCAAAAAATAAAGTGCATAATTAAATTAGTAACTGCTTTATTATGTTAAGGCAATCAACATTTTTAAATTTATCTTCATAGTTCTATATGTTTTAACAGTTGCCTTGAGTATGTGAACTTTATTGCAGTTAGTCTATACTATAATTTTTGAGAGTAAATATGATATAATATTTATAATAAATTTTCTATGAGAATTGATTTCAGATAACAATTCCTCCTAATCCTCCTGATTTTCTGTCTCAAGGACATGAAGTGAGTGCATGGATATTTTATCTTTGTGTTGAGGGAGATTTATTGGCAGTAGAAAATGTAAATAAGAAGTTATTTTATGATGTACTTGTTCAAGGACTGAATTTTTGAGGGCTAGATATTTCCTGACCTTAGGCAATTCCACCTGTTTATAAGCTCATCTTAGGATATCTCTGCTGTGTTTAATTATGGAACATTAAAATCATATTAAATATGGACAGTAGCCATGACTCAGATTTTATTTTCATGTGAGCATTTGAAATTTATATCTTGAGGTCATTAAGAAATGAGAAGAAAATGAGATACCAAGGACATGCTGACAGAGAGTAGAATAAAATAAAACTGCAATATAGAGTCAAACATGACAGAGCAATTGCCCAGGGCTTCCCTGGTGGCTCAGATGGTAAAGAATCTGCCTGCAGTGCAGGAGACCCCGGTTCAATCCCTGGGTCTGGAAAATCCCCTGGAGAAGGGCATGGCAACCCACTCCAGTATTCTTGCCTGGAAAATCCTATAGACAGAGGAGCCTGGCGGACTGCAGTCCATGAAGTTGTATAAAGTCAGACTTTACAACATACTGAGAAGTTAAATTTTTAAGGAGCTGAGTACTGAGATGAAAAATGAGAGCATTGTTTCCAGAAATGTATTTTATGAAAACAAGTTTGAGGGTTGAAAAAATTGTATACTGGGTTGAAAAAATTCAACAGGTTTTTTAAAGGTATCTTTTAATGTGCTAATATACATTGAGAGTCCAAAAATTGTTGTGACATGTTGGGTTATTGTATGCAGGATTTTTATACCCTTGAAAGCAAAACTCTTATTATTACAGATTTTTTAGCTCTAGTGTTTCAGGTTGCACTTTGGAAAATGATTCTACATATAGAAGCAGCAACTACAGAAAAGTCTATGTGATGCTATCAGTGGGAATTAGCATTAACAGTGACTATCAAATATAACATGCCCTTTTTGAAAAAAATTTTCCTGATTTTATATTGAAATTATCTGATGCACCAAGTACACATTCATAATTATGTTTTGGAAATATCAATTTAATTCTTCAAATTTAGTTTTCTTTTTCTGACCACACTTTTGTTCTACCCATTTTAAACATATATGCTTGCTTCTATTTAAAAATAATGAGGCACCTGTGAGTGATAAGTACCCCATGAAGTGAAAGGGTTAGTTGCTCAATCATGTCTGACTCTTTGCGACCCCGTGAACTATAGCCCACCAGGCTTCTCTGTCTACGCAGCTCTCCAGGCAAGAATACTAAAGTGGGTTGCCATTCCCTTCTCCAGGGGATGTTCCCTGCTCAAGGATTGAACCCAGGTCTCCTGCATTGCAGGCGAATTCTTTAATGTCTGAGCCCCCAGGGAAGCCCAAATACCCTATACTGCCATGCAATTTTAAAAGCATGAGTGGCATGTCTCAGACCTATGCAGATTTGGAGACAATTACAACATCTGCGTTGGATGCATACTTAAAATGTTCTAGTATAAACTGAAATACACATCCAGATGCTGGCCGTGCTGTTTATTTCCCTGGACAAATAAAATGGCTGGATATCAAACATAACTCACAGTATGAGGATAAGTGAATTGGAAATGTGTCAGAAATGGTGTATCTGAAAGAACACTTGACCAGGCATCTAATTCCAACAATATTGGATGCGTCATTTAATCTTCATGGATTTGCATAATAAGTAAGTTGTAAGAGATTTTCACTAAGATACCTACAGTTCAAAAAGTTTACAGAAATCTTCAGTTGACTCACTTTTTAAAAATGAGATGACTATTATATTCTAGATATGTTTGTGTGTTGCCAGATACTTGAGACTGAGTCAATGATAATTCTTATTTTATGATGTACTGCATCAAAAATTTTATGCTTTTATCACAGCATAAAGATTTTTCTGCATCTTTATACATTGTGATTGTATAGTTTACCCTAATTATTGTTTCTTTTGTAAATGTAATGTCACAGTAACATTGTAAATGTATCATTGTCAGAGGGTTCACCTTGTGTTTGTAAGTTTGATAAAAGGCTCTGGTAAGTTGTTGCTGATAGGAATAGAAAAATGCGTTTAAAGTTCATGAACTCTGTTCAGTTTTTGAATTTATTTAAAACCTAAGAAGTTATTCTTGCCAGATGCTAATAACCAATACAGCAAGAATTACCTCCAAAAATCTAATACTGAGTTCAAAATTAATAGACATTTACTTGCTCAGGATTTTGTTTCCCTATTATTTTTATTGATCCTAGAGATCCTTGACTTAGGCTGTGCTCAGCCCTTTATCGGAGAAGGCAATGGCACCCTACTCCAGCACTCTTGCCTGGGAAATCCCATGGACGGAGGAGCCTGGCAGGCTACAGTCCATGGGGTCACTAAGAGTCGGACACGACTGAGCGACTTCACTTTCACTTTCCACTTTCACGCATTAGAGAAGGAAATGGCCACCCACTCCAGTGTTCTTGCCTGGAGAATTCCAGGGACAGAGCAGCCTGATGGGCTGCCATCNGAGCCTGGCAGGCTACAGTCCATGGGGTCACTAAGAGTCGGACACGACTGAGCGACTTCACTTTCACTTTCCACTTTCACGCATTAGAGAAGGAAATGGCCACCCACTCCAGTGTTCTTGCCTGGAGAATTCCAGGGACAGAGCAGCCTGATGGGCTGCCATCTATGGGGTCGCACAGATTCGGACACAACTGATGCGACTTAACAGCAGCAGCAGCACCAGCAACCCTTTATAAAGCGTTCTATCACCATCTAGTGGCAACAAATGGAAATTCACCATTTCAGTTTACAGATCTTTCAATTTATAAAATATTTGAAATTTGCGTGATTTTGACAGCATGAGCACTTCACGTTTCAAGTGCAATATGACTGTTTAATGATATAAATAAATTATATAAAGTTGTTTCTAATATTACTGGATATAATACATTATATTTAATATTCAACTGGAATATTAAGAGATATTTATTTTTAAGCTACATAGAGGTATATAATAATTTACTTTTTAATTGCACTGAAGTATATGGCATATGAAGTATCATACCCGAATGAACAATTCCTATCTAAAACTCACTCCACACTTTATGTTTTACTTCTACGTATTATGCATGTTAGAATCCTCATTGGTGAATTCAAAACCTTAGATGGTCACAGTTCTGCCTAGTGTGTTAGAAATCTCCCATATTAGCTTGCACATGTTTTTGTACAGTATTCAACCAGTACAGTCAATGCATCTAGTTACAATTCTCATCAGTTTGCATTCTATATCTTCATTAAATATACTTTAATTCATCCCCAATTTATCATAATATGACACATAAATGATGTCCTGATTTGATTATTATTTTATGTTTCATTAGCAATCAATCAGTAATTGTTCAGTATTTACTCTGCAAAACAGTCTCTTATAACCATTTGCCTGTCTCAAAATATCTTGGTCTTTTGTCTTTAGACAATGTTGCATACCATATCAGTTCAGTTCAGTTCAGTTCAGTCACTCAGTTATGTCTGACTCTTTGCGACCCCATGAATCGTAGCACGCCAGGCCTCCCTGTCCATTACCATCTCCCAGAGTTCTCTCAAACTCATGTCTATTGATTCTGTGATGCCATCCAGCCATCTCATCTTCTGTCGTCCCTTTCTCCTCCTGCCCCCAATCCCTCCCAGCATCAGAGTCTTCTCCAATGAGTCAACTCGTCTCATGAGGTGGCCAAAGTACTGGAGCTTCAGCTCCTTCCAAAGAACACCCAGGGCTGATCTCCTTTAGAATGGACTGGTTGGATCTCCTTGCAGGCCAAGGGATTCTCAAGAGTCTTCTCCAACACCACAGTTCAAAAGCATCAATTCTTCTGCGCTCAGCTTTTTTCACAGTCCAGCTATCACATCCATACATGACCACTGGAAAAACCATAGCCTTGACTAGATGGACCTTTGTTGGCAAAGTAATGTCTCTGCTTTTGAATATGCTATCTAGGTTGGTCATAACTTTTCTTCCAAGGAATAAGCATCTTTTAATTTCATGACTGCAGTCACCATCTGCAGTGATTTTGGAGCCCCCCAAAATAAAGTCTGACACTGTTTCCACTGTTTCCCCATCTATTTCCCATGAAGTGATGGGACCAGATGCCATGATTTTCACTTTCTGAATGTTGAGCTTTAAGTATAATCAATATTAAAAATTCAATATTAACTAAGTAGAAAATTCACAATCAATGAGCTATGCTGCTGCTGCTGCTAAGTCTTTTCAGTTGTGCCTGACTCTGTGCGACCCTATAGACGGCTGCCCACCAGGGACCCCTGTCCCCGGGATTCTCCAGGCAAGAACACTGGAGTGGGTTGCCATTTCCTTCTCCAATGCATGAAAGTGAAAAGTGAAAGTGAAGTCGCTCAGTTGTGTCGGACTCTTAGCGACTCGATAGACTGCGGCCTACCAGGCTCCTCCTTCCGTGGGATTCTCCAGGCAAGAGTACTGGAGTGGCTTGCCATGCCTTCTCCGCAATGAGTATATATTAGAAGCTTTATAAAAATTACAGCTAAAGCTGAATATATTGTGTTCAGGGATAAGGTCATGTCCTTACTTTATTAAAGCCTTTTGATACTTAGGTCCTTTCAACAGCCACCAAAAAATGCCAAAATATTGTATTACGTCTAATGATTATAAGCACACCTTGTTCAGATTTTGATACCATGACTAAAGAATCATGTCAAAAAAAAAAAAAAGAACATTATTCTATGCTAATAATGTTTTATTACAATGGCAAATTGTGGACCTAACTCTATAGAGTGAGCTCGTCAGATCTCCTTGAAGCTGACTGTAACATTCTGAGTTTATAAAATTTAAGCCTTCCTGGTGGGTCAGATGGTAAAGGAAACCCAGGTTTGATCCCTGGGCTGGGACGATCCCCTGGTGAAGGAAATGGCAACCCACTCCAGTATTCTTGCCTGGGAAATCCCACAGAGGAGCCTCACAACTGAGCCTCACAACTGACTAACATACACAACCTCTGATTATCTGCCACTTCTATTAATTTGTACATAGAAAGACAATGTTGAAGTAGCTTAAATACCAATTAGAAGCTCATTCTCTGTAAATTTACATCTCTGTTCTAGGCCTCTTTCCTGAAATCCAGACTCACGCATCAAACTGTCTGTTCCGCGTTTCTGCTAGACATTTCACACAATGCACCAGGGATGGGGGAGCCTGGTGGGCTGCCGTCTATGGGGTCACACAGAGTCGGACACGACCGAAGTGACTTAGCAGCAGCAGCAGCACACATATAAAACTAAACTCAGCTTCTTCCCTCATGGTCTGCTCCTTCCTGTCTTTTCCATTTTAGTTGCTAGCAATTATGCAATACCTTCATGAGCTGCATAATCCCCAAATCTTCACCCCTGTCTTCTGTCACACCCAACACGCACTGGCAACTTTCAAATAAAATTCAAATCTTACGCTCTACCACCTTGGCCTCAACTGCCTGCAACAGACTCCTAACCCGTCTCCCTATTTTCATCCTTTTCCTTCTCCATAGT
The DNA here is from genome assembly GCA_006410675.1 of Oreotragus oreotragus. Classification (NCBI taxonomy): domain Eukaryota; kingdom Metazoa; phylum Chordata; class Mammalia; order Artiodactyla; family Bovidae; genus Oreotragus; species Oreotragus oreotragus. The sequence goes on from SJYX01007186.1 coordinate 502,962, forward strand.
CTCAATTCAATGAAGCAGCCAGAGTAATCCTTTCAAAACACTGGCTTACTTTTTAAAATTTCCAGTGACTCCCCATAGCACTTAGTGAAAGGCAAACATTTTTACAGTGTCCACATAGCCCTGCACAGGCTTCTCCCACACTACCTGTCAGTCATCACCTACTGATTCTCTTCCTCTCTCGATCTTTTCCAAACACCCTGGCCTTCTTCTGCTTCTCTGAAGGCCCCATGGTTGCTCACATGCGTTGCCTTGGCCATTTCAGTTACCAGAAGCACTCCTGGCTCAGCACCTGTTGGTCCCTTCCTTCTGCTGTGACACTGCTTAAAACACCATCTTCAATGGAGATTTTCTCCAGCGGTCTATCCACAAACCCTCATTCCACCCGCGATGTTCATTACTCTCTGCCTTACCTTCCTTCACAGTGCTTATCACTATTAACATACCTTTGTGGTACTTTGTTGTTTCTATTTAAACCTTAAGAACATGCACACTTTTAAACTTTTATACACTGCAATATTTCTAGTACATAGAACAGTGTCTGGCACTTAATATAATGGCTGAATGAATGAACAAATGCCACCAGCTTTTACCTTGAAAATATTTTGGATTGACTTCAACCTAGAATTACAAAACTTTGGGACAAATTCCGTCGACTTAATTTATTTTAAAAAATGAACATTGAAAATGATGATCGGATGTTACAAACATTTACCCTGATACCCTCTATCCAGAGCGCCAAGGTACCTCTGTGAAATAATTCATAAGAAACAGAAAAGCAAACCTGTCCTCCAAGCAAATATAATGTTCCCTTCACTTTCCATTACTGTTTCTAACTGAACATTTGGCTTTCCACCAACAAAATACACAGTATCCTGTTTCAGATGTAAAAGCCTCTTAAGCCTGGCAATAGTAGTTTAAGGTAGGATGTGCTGTAGCATGTTGCAGTGGAATGTAAATGTGTACACCTGATCAGGAAGAAGTCAGGCATTACTTACTTGTTCCTGGGGGTGTTTTGAGCCTCTCTTAAATGTTTCATAGGAGCACACTGAGGATGAATGAGAAAACAAGCATGCGTGTGCTAGTGGCGGGGCTTTAGTTTTCTTTCTTGCCTGCTTTCTTCCTCTCATTCTCTTGTGAGTAATACAGCATGCGCAGTAAATACTTTTTCTGACATATAGACATAATAAAGCACCACAACTGTTAATGAATAGTTAGATATAAGGAAGGAAGACCATGTGCCTCTTTATACATAGATTGATATGAAGAGAATGACTATCTCTACGGTATTGAGTCTTCTTATGTATATAATAGTCTATGTCTTTTATTACCTAGTCTTTTCTAAACTCCATGATAATTATATGTTATAAGTTGAATTGGAATTAATCAAGACAAAGGAAAACATTGAAATATTTAAGGATATTTAGTACATTTACCTTATAAGCTTATATTTACTCATATCATTGCTAAAGTACCACATTACTTTCTGTGCTTAAGATTTTGGCATATAAATACAGTGCATCTATATTTGCTAATATCAAAGACAACCTAAATAAATCTTTGAAAAATCCTTAAATTTTCTCTCTGAAAACTAGAAATTTTGTGTTTATCAAAATAAAGTCAAATTTTGCTTGATAGTTTTTAGGAAGGTTGTATTTTTTAACTTTAATTTTTTTGTTTTATTGACATATAATTGATGCACTGCTCTGAATATGTTTAAGGTATAAGCATGATAATTTGATTTACATATATCATGAAACTGATTACGACAATAAGTAAGGTAATTTNTTTTTAGGAAGGTTGTATTTTTTAACTTTAATTTTTTTGTTTTATTGACATATAATTGATGCACTGCTCTGAATATGTTTAAGGTATAAGCATGATAATTTGATTTACATATATCATGAAACTGATTACGACAATAAGTTAAGGTAATTTCCATCATCTTGCAAAAAGACAAAAGAGAGGAAAACAGTTTTTTTTCTTGTGGTGAGAATTCTAAGGACCTAATCTCTTGTGAAGTGTTATATTAACCATCAGTTCAGTTCAGTCTCTCAGTCATGTCCGACTCTTTGCAACCCCATGTACTGCAGCACACCAGGCTTCCCTGTCCATTACCAACTCCCGGAGTTTACTCAAACTCATATCCATTGAGTTGGTGATGCCATCCAGCCATCTCATCCTCTGTTGTCCCCTTCTCCTCCTGCCTTCAATCTTTCCCAGCATCAGAGTCTTTTCAAATGAGTCAGCTCTTCCCATCAGGTGGCCAAAGTATTGGGGCTTCGGCTTCAACATCAGTCCTTCCAATGAACATTCAGGACTGAATTCCTTTAGGATGGGCTGGTTGGATCTCCTTGCAGTCCAAGGGATTCTCAAGAGTCTTCTCTAACAACCACAGTTCAAAAGCATCAATTCTTCAGCGCTCAGCTTTATTTATAGTCCAACTCTCACATCCATACATGACTACTGGAAAAAACATAACCTTGACTAGACAGACCTTTGTTGGCAAAGTAATGTCTCTGTTTTTTTAATATGCTGTCTAGATTGGTCATAACTTTTCTTCCAAGGAGTAAGCATCTTTTTATTTCATGGCTTCAGTCATCATCTGCAGTGATTTTGGAGCCCCCCAAAATAAAATCTGCTCCTGTTTATCCATCTATTTGCCATTAAGCGATGGGACTGGATGCCATGATCTTTTTTTTCTGAATGTTGAGCTTTAAGCCGACTTTTTCACTCTCCTCTTTCACCTTCATCAAGAGGCTCTTTAGTTCCTCTTCACTTTCAGCCATAAGGGTGGTGTCATCTGCACACTGAGGTTATTGATATTTCTCCCGGCAATCTTGATTTTAGCTTGTGCTTCTCCAGCCCAGCGTTTCTCATAATGTACCCTGCATATAAGTTAAATAGCAGGGTGACAATATACAGCCTTGACGTACTCCTTTTCCTATTTGGAGCCATTCTGTTGTTCCATGTCCAGTCTAACTGTTACTTCCTGACCTGGATACACATTTCTCAAGAGGCAGGTCAGGTGGTCTGGTATTCCCATCTCTTTCAGAGTTTTCCACAGTTTATTGTGATCCACACAGTCAAAGGCTTTGGCATATTCAATAAAGCAGAAATAGATGTTTTTCTTGGAGAAGGAAATGGCAACCCACTCCTATATTTTTGCCTGGAGAATCCCAGGGACAGAGGAGCGTGGTGGGCTGCTGTCTATGGGGTCATACAGAGTTGGAAATGACTGAAGCAACTTAGCAGTAACAGCAGATGTTTTTCTGAAACTCTCTTCCTGTTTCTATGATCCAGTGGATGTTGGCAATTTAATCTCTGGATCCTCTGCCTTATCTAAAACCAGCTTGAACATTTGGAAGTTCACGGTTCATGTATTGTTGAAGCCTGGTTTCGAGAATTTTGAGCATTACTTTGCTAGTGTGTGAGATGAGTGCAGTTGTGCGGTAGTTTGAGCATTCTTTGGCATTGCCTTTCTTAGGGATTAGAATGAAACTGACCTGTGGCCTCTGCTGAGTTTTCCAAATTTGCTGGCATATTGAGTGCATATTTACCATAGAGCAATGTTAACTACAGTCATTATGTTGTATGTTATATTGCTGGATCATTTTGTTAGAAAAAAATGCATTGCTATATTTTTAACTGACTGGTCAGAAGTTCTGTTTCATTTCACTCTTACTGAGATTCAGAATTGTGAGTAGGCTGAACAGATCCATTAAATATCTCTCCGCTTTGCTTGCTATCTCAACAACATTAGTAATTTTAAATGAAAGCTAATATTCTAGAGATTGACTCTACATGTATCCAATCTAAAACAGAAATATACAAGGAGATAATATTCCTTCTAAAATCTTTATGGGAAAATAACACAAGATTAAAATCAATATCTAATTACAGACATATAAATATTTTGAATGATTATGTTTTCCTTTTATTTATAATATTTCCCTTTATAGTGTTTTTTTATAGAACCCAAAATAGTTAATAAAAACATTATTTTTCCATTTAGTTTTATCTTTATTGTAAAATTCTTCTTTATTATAAAATACTTTCTTAAAAAATATTTCAAAAATATACAAGATAGACAAATTGCCAAAATTTATAGATAAATTCCTCTGTTTCCCATTACCCAACAATCCCCGTGGTTTCCTGGGTGGCTCACTGGTAAAACATCCTCCTGTCAATGCAGGAGACATGGGTTCAACCCCTGGGTCGGGAAGATTCCCCTGGAGAAGGAAACGGTAAACCACTCAGTATTCTTGTCTGGGATATCTCATGGACAGAGGAGCCTGGCAGACTGCAATCAAAGGGGTCACAGAAGAGTTGGATGTGACTTAGCAACCGAAAAACAACAGTCTCCTCAGGAAGAATATCAATATATTAGCCTCAAAATACAAGATTAAAAGTGGGAAATGAATAATAGAAATATCAGCCTTCACTAATTGGTCTCAAAATTCACTCAATGTAAGCCTGCCAGGCTCCTTTGTCCATGGAATTCTCTTAGGCAAAAATACAGGAGTGGTTTGCCATTCCCTTCTCCAGGAGATCTTCCTGAATCAGGAATCAAACCTGTGTCTCCTGCACTCCAACCAGACTCTTTACCATCTGAAACAGGATGTCAAAGACTACTGATACAGAATTGAACAAAAATGAGCTATTAATGTTACATAATAATGAGATATAGCTTCTTATAGAAGAATAGAACTAAAAATATTGATGGAGATTACTCTTACCCCCCAAATATAGGTAATTAAATTGTAGGAAAATAAATACCTTTAAAATACTTAATTTGAACAGGTTTAAATGATTTGAAGGTTGATAACAGTTTTGTAACATGTAGAAAATGCAATGAGGTTTATTGATTGATTGATTGATGTAGAGTTGATTCACAGTGGTGTGTTAATTTCTACTGTACAGTACAGTGATTTGGTTACACATATGTGTACCTTCTTTTTCATATTCTTTCCATTAAGACATATCACAGGATATTGAATATAGTTCCCTGTGCTATACAGTAGAACCTTGTTGTTTATTCACTCTATATATAATAGTTTATGTCTGCTTATCCCAAACTCCCAATCCATCCTTCCTCCAGCCACCCTCCCCTTGGCAACCACAAATCTGTTCTCCGTGTCTGTGAGTCAAGCTGCTGATCTCTTCAGTTCAAATCCATATTAAACAGTTTTGCTTATTTACCCTACCCTCTGCTACCTTCATGACTACTGTTTTTGATGTTGTATTTTGTACTTTTTTTTTTTGGTTGGTTTTATATATCCCTTAACTACTTAATGTGTATGGGTGGCCCTATCTGTCTAGTATTATCAATATGTATATAAACTGTTAAATTAGATATCTGAAATACATGTTTACATAAGAAAATATGTAAAGTGCATATACCCTCCAAACTAAGAATTTAAGAACTTCTTTAAGAAATATAACAAATCCACATAACCAGTCATATGCTTATTGTTGTTTTCTTAAATTTAAAGGTAAAGTTAGATAATAAAATTTTGTTCTGATTTTTGTTATTCATTGGGGAATACCTTCTTATTGTGTACAATGTTAAATATGTGTATAAATGAGAACAGAATTTGCAGTCTACATTCCAGGAAAGGGAATAGATGCATATAAATTCTGCATTTCATAACTGATTCTGATCACCCCATTATTTTCACCAAAGAATGAGTAATTTCTTTGTGTCATTTTTTCCATCTATACATGTAAATAGGAAATACTTTAATATACCCACAACTGTAATAGAGCACATGCAAGCTTTCTTTTTCTAAATTCCATATATATACATTAGTATACAGTATTGATGTTTTTCTTTCTGGCTTACTTCACTCTGTATAATCGGCTCCAGTTTCATCCACCTCATTAGAACTGATTCAAATGTATTCTTTTTAATGGCTNGTAATTTCTTTGTGTCATTTTTTCCATCTATACATGTAAATAGGAAATACTTTAATATCACCGCAACTGTAATAGAGCACATGCAAGCTTTCTTAGTAATTTCTTTCTAGAAACAGCAGTCAAAGAGATAGTGGTTAGAAAAGGGGGTAGCTGGAGATATAAAAAGAAGGCTGATCACGTATCTGTGGTTTTGAATGCTTCATAACTGTGTTACTAGTGATTTCATTAGTTATTTTTGCTTCTACTGTTCTATCTAAGGGAGGTTTCCAAATTCATGAAATGGATAGAATCTGCATAGAAAACTTTTGAGGAATAATTTATAATAGACTTCATTTGGCATACTGTTCAAAAGAAGACACACATGGGAAAGTATTAATACAGTATTCAATCAATAAGTGGGTCTTAATTCAAAATTAGAACAAATTATTTGCAGTTTATTTACATAGAAGTATTACATAAGTGATTTACTGAAAAGAAAATGAAGTGAAAGTAATGTGGATTTTCAGTCTTAATTTATCTTCAACATTTTATTAAATATTTAGATAATATATAATAGGATATTGCATTTTTCATTAATTAGCTTCTTCATGAAAATAATTTTTATTTATTTATTTATTTTTACAAAAGCATCTCTTTTATTGTAGCATTTTTCACTAGTCAATTGCAATAGTAGGACCATGTCCAGCCTTACCTTGCTCCTACCGAAATCTTATGCCATTGTTGCCCTTACTCATTTAATCCAGTCTCATTTGTTAGTAGATCACAGCAGTAAGACTGCACTTGCTTTTCTCTCTTGTGAAGTTTTTCAACAAACGTACATGAGTTTCTCCTTCATTTTATTCAGATATGTATTTGTATGCCACTTTCAAAGACCCGGAGTCTCCTCTATCCAAAATGACAGAGTAGGATTGAAACATATACATTACCGTAAGTAAAACAGATAACCAGTGGGAATTTGCTGTATGATTCGGGGAACTCAAACTCGGTGCTCTGTGACAACCTGGAGGGGTGGGATGGAATGGCAGGTAGAGGGAGCTTCAGGAGGGAGGAGACATATGTATACTTCTGGCTGATTCATGTGATATATGACAGAAACCAGCACAATAGTGTGAAACAATGACCCTCCAATTTAAAATAAATATTTTAAAAGGAAAAATCGACATCCATCAACATTTTATGTTGCTTTGTTTTTAATACCTTTTATTACTACATGATTTATATGTGCTTATTATCTTCTTTCTCATGAAAATGTGAGTTATATGAAGGTAAGAATTTCATTTGTTTGCTCAATACTGTACATGCAAACGTGGTTGAAATTCAGTGAACATTTGTCCAGTGAGTGACTATTCACATAACTGCATATATAGATCTCTATGTCCATATGTGTTTACACAGCAAGCTATATCTCTATACTTTACACATACTTTCACATAGGTAATCTCATTTAATATTTGTAATGATGTGTGTAATGCTATTATTATTACATCTATCTTATTGAATAGATAGTGGGGCTTAAGGAAGTAAAAATTTGCCTGCATTCCCATTGAATTTCAGATTCTCTGACACCAGTCCTTCTTTTTTTCATTCTATAGTATTATTTTCCTTGAGTACCCTAGCATTTATCTTACTTTATAATTTTTACTTGATTTTTAAAACCTGATGGGATTTTAAATTGCAATATAAAAATGAATAGTTAAATAAGCAAAAAGTTGTGAATTAGAAAATAAATATCACTATGGTATTACTGTTGAAGCATCATTACAGATATTATTTTATTCTTATTTCACCATGCTTTATGCATGTTATATATAAAATGTTTTTTAAAATGCAGTTTCTGATATATACTGTTCATTTAAATATACCTAAAACTGGGGTCATTCAGTGTATTCACATTTTTATATTGCTATTTTGCGAAATATTATTTTTCCTAAGGTTAAATGTTATTTTATGTGGCTTATTTTCCTTATGTGAGCAGTCATTTATTTATTTATTTTTCCATTTTGGTTGGCATTTTGCTTACCCTCTGTCTAATAACCTATATATGCAACTCTGGCCTCAGTCCTACCAAGTAACCTATATCAATTACCTTTATGCCTTTCATTTATCTGTATGTTTCACTCTCATAATTTATATACACATACAGAGGAGCCTGGTGGCCTACAGTCCACAGGGTTGCAAAGAGTTGGACACAACTGAGTGACTTTCACTTTCACTGATTCACAAACACACATAGTTTGAGGGTTCTAAAAATCATTTGGTGATTATTTTTGCTTGGTCTTGCTTTATACAATGGAATCATGTGACCTGTACTCTAGCTTTTCTCACACAACTCTATGTTGAGGATATTTCTAATTTCTAATTTGAAGGGCTACAAATATTTTATGTTAAGGGTATAATCTATGGTATTTATCTTTTCCTCTAGTGATAACTATTCTCTGATTTATTTTTTTTCCTTGTCTTTTTTATTCTTTCCCTTTTTCCTTCCCTCTTTCTTTCCCTCCTCTCTTTTCCCTTCTTTCTTTCTTCTCCTTCTCCCCTCTTCCCTCTCTCTTTATTACTTTATTTTTCCTTCTCTCCTTGTCTTTTCCTTTCTTTCTTTAATGAATGTGACACACATCCTTATATCCCAACCTTCCCTGGAAATTTTATGAAATAGAATGTCAGAAGGGATTCAGAAAACATTTTTAAAGACTAAATTTTGTAACATATATTTACATTCTGCAACATAATTAAGCCATCTTATATTGTAAATTTAGACTCATTTCCATTTTGCAAAGTAATTCTACTACAAACATGTTGATGCTTATGCTCCTTGTATTCTTATATATAGTATATCCCTCATTATTTCCTTATGCATGTATTAGTATATATTCCAAGATACATACTATGCTTCAAAACAACTATACAAAGAGTATGAATTCTTTCAACACTCTTGTTCCTTGATGGCAAATTATTTTGTATGCTCACTGCCAAATACTGTCAATTTTACCAGCCCAATTCCATCATTGATTAATTAAACAAATATTTAATGAACAATTTTTGTGTTCTAGATTCAAGTACTTACTTTATGATCTTTTCAAATCAGAGAGGAAAATTGCCATTTCATGTTTGTTTAATATTTGTCACTGACCAGACTTTTTAAAGTTTATTGCTTTTGTTCTTCTGTGAATACCTTGCTTATATTGTATTCTATTATCATGTATTAATCTCTGAGTTTAACAGGTGTTTGTTGTGCAGCTAGCGTATGGGCAGACATTCTACTAAGTATGGGGATACAGGGTCAATAAGACGAATCAGGTTTCTGCTGTTCTTAGAGTTTACATGCCGATGGATGAGGAAAAGGCGAAAAATGAATAAGTAAACAAGTAAGTATTTAAAATGAGAATCACTTTTGGACATTTATGTTCAATGTGAAAATTAGATATGCAAGCAGAAATTTCAATCACATAATTTGCACATCTGTAACTCAGTGGAGAAATCAGGACTAAAGATGTTGACTTTTCTTTTGGAACGTGAATGTTAGTATATTATAAGGCCTTGGGAGATTTGGGGAATAGAGGATTCTGAAAAGTTATTTGATGTCTCCAGTTGTATTCCAAATACCATCTGTATGTCCTGAGCAGAGCAATTTATCGAGCTGGCTGAAATATGAGGTATTCTCTCAGGCTGTTGACTTTGCGAGAAGAGTTCTCCCAGTGAAAAGAGCTGAGGCACAGCTTGTTTTCACTGTTCCTGAGTAGGAGGGGACTTAATATAGACTGTTGGAATACCTCATTTCTGGGACTTTCCTGGCAGTCCAGTGGTTAAGGCCCTGTACTTCCACTATGAGAGGCCTGAGTTTGATTCCTGGTTAGGGAACTGATATCCCATAGGCTGTGCCGTGTAGTCTAAACATCAAAAAAGTCAAAATAATATGAACTTGCTGATCTCTTTTACCTCGACTCATTATCATAAATTTTTGCTGCCACCAAGGTGAAGAAAGTTTCACTTTAAAACCGTACATGCCAGGTAATGGTAGTCTTCATCAAGGTTTTGGTAAATGAGTGACGAATGTGTTGTTTAACCCTTCCTCCCTCAAAGGATTATTCCCAATAAAGTATCGTGGAATTTGAACTTGTACCCTAAGGATCGACAGAGCCATGTGAGGGCACTTTATGGGAACCAACAGCAGAAAGGAAGAAAGAGCCATCCTTTGAACAGACAAAATCAAAGGCAAAGAGAATTGGGAGAAATATGAAGTATTGAAAGAGGTTTCAACTGCAAAATAGAAAAAAAAATTTAAATCTTTCCATTTAAGAAGTTAGCAGATAAACTGAATAATAGGGTTGCCATTATTGAGGCCTGGGTTTGTGTCTTGGACAATAATATGGAAGAAACATTTTATCGACACAGTACAAGTTGAAAGTGTTGCAATGATGAGAGAAAAGCAAGTTTCCTAGAGGACTAATGCAGATGATATGAATGAAATATTTTCCAAAAGAAGCAAATGAAAAACCAAAGTTAATTAAACAAATTTAAAATAGTATTTCTATGAACTAAAGACTTGAATTTGCAGAATTAAAACAGCCCCCAAATTTCAGGCAAAAGTTCAGAAAAGAAACACATTGAGATATATACACATAATGATGCCTAAACTTCAGAATGAAGATAATATCTTATAACTTTTAAATATGTGTTTCTTAAAAAATGAAAAGAATGAAACTGACCTTATTTTCATATATTACACTCAGATGTTAAAGACATTGGAATAACATATAGACAACACTTAAGAGAAAACAGACCAAGAATTTTAAGCCCATCTGAATACTCCACTGTCATTTAAAAAAAAAAAAAAAGGAAAAGGGAATGTATTTATTTACAGTCTGTATGCCAATTTAGGGCAAGATGTAAGAGTCTTAGGGAATATTTAAATGAGTTCCTTAAATAAAAAATGATCAGATCTCTTATATTTGGGATGATAACATTGGTTAGCAATATATAAAGCTTAATCTACATAAATGACTAGAGGTGTTTAGTTTGAGTGCTGAATCAGGATTTTTGAAATGGATGTTCTACTTTTTTTCCTTATAAATTTATAGTCAAATTTATGATTAAATAAAGATTACAAAATGTTTACATCTTTTGAGTATTAGATATTTAAAATTAGATATATATGTATAATTGCTCACTGATCCTTTAGAGATAGTGCAGCTTGTCTAATCTTTAGTAAGATCAGATTTTATCATTCATTACTTTATTTTTTTACATTTACTCAAGAATCCAACCATGTGGCTTGTATACAATGGCTGTAGACTAACCTGGAGCAAAATTTGTATTTCTCTTAATGAAAGACTTTCCTGGTGGCTCAGACATTAAAGTGTCCGCCTACAATTCAGGAGACCTGGGTTTGATCCCTGAGTCTGGAAGATACTCTGGAGAAGGAAATGGCAACCTTCTCCAGTACTCTTGCCTGGAAAATCCCATGGACAGAGAAGCACGGTAGGCTAAAGTCCTTGGGGTCGCCAAAAGTCAGACAGGACAGCGATTTCACTTTCACTGTAATAAAACACATCCTCTGAAAAAAAAAAAAATATATATATATATAATGTTTATTATTTCATTATATGAAATTAATTCCAAGTTCATATATGGATAATATAAAAAATATGCCTGCCTCATTTTTATAACATTAATCATTAAAGGGAAGTGTTAGTTAAAAATAAATGAAAATTCTATTTCTTTTAACTTGGATAATTGACTTAGAAGGAAATTGTGAGATTTAGTGAACTATATTAAATGACAATTTAATTTCCTTCCCAATAAAGTATTATTATCATTTGGGAATTCATTTACTTTAGATAGGTAGGCAGAATGTGATGAGGGTTTCCAGTATTCATTAACATAATTAATGTTTCAGAAATAAGAACCCTGACTAAGCCACAAATTTGGCTTAATAAGGATCTTCAAAACAAATATTCTGCTGTATATATCTGTATCTATACTTAGGTAGATAAATGATGGTTAGCTACATGGGTAGGTAGATATATAGACAGACAGACAAATAGTCCTCTGGTGATTTTGAGATAGACCACACTGAATAAAAAAGCTTTTATCCAGGTACTGTGGTGGTAGAGACAGAAGCAAAAGGAAAGACAAGCCAGAGGATCCTAAAAGAAGTTGTTATTGGAAAAAGATGTGGCAGATTCATGTCAATGTATGCCAAAACCAATAGAGTACTGTAAAGTAAAATAAAGTAAAATGGAAGCTCTAAAAAAAAAAAAAAGATATGAGAGAACCTGACTCCAAAGATACTTCTAAAACTGTAAAATAACAGACAGTATTAATACAATTGTAAGTGTACAAGCTATCTACTGGAATAGGTTATTGGAAAGGCTGAATGTGGATGTGGTAAAGGTGCTCTGATCATTGAGGGAAGTAGCAGCAGGTATTAGTGAACTCATCTTTAGGAGAAAGGAATTCAAAAGCAAGAAATGAATTCAGTGTGAAGATATGGCATAGGAAACTCTCAGCCACAGCAGCAAGAGGGTAAGGTGAGAGTAGGTGAAACAGAAACATCCGCTTGCCTCGGTAAATGGACCACTACCTGTGTTGCGATGTGTGCTCCCTGTGTTACAGCTGAAACTCCCTTTCATCAAAGTGAAGTGAAGCCAGTGAAAGGAATAAAAGGTACAGAAGCCAGAAGCTGTTAGAAGGTACTAGAAGCCAGGCTATGTTGAAAAAAAAAAATGGCAATGTGTGAGACCTATTTTTTTTCTTCTTTATATTTCATTAGAAGTTTTTATATTCTACTGGTTTGTGTGCGTGTGTGTGTGTGTGAGTGTGTATATGTAAAAATAGAGGGATGTATAGGTATGAGAAGTGGGAAAGAAAAAATGATAATAGAAAGCAACTTCAAACAAATAATTTGCTATAGCTTCAGGAGTTCTGCTTTATTTTAATCATGTTGCCTCTCCTTGGCTCATATAAATTAAAATAATATCTGTTGTATTCAAGTTTGAAATATTCTGGTAACCAGTTTTTAACTTTTCCACAAAGATAAAGTATAAGGAAAAGATTTTGGAAAAGAGAAATGCATTTAGCAAATACTGAAGGACTGATAAAAAGTGTGTTAGTTTGTGTTAGTAAATTACATTTTATAAATATAATCACTTGTAATTAGATAAATCACATTTTGGTTCATAGCACAATATTTAAACTGGTCTACATATGCTTGTCTTATATATTTATGGGTACGTGTGTTTAAATTACCAATAATGTTCCTTCTTATATGATTCTTTCTGTTATTTAATCATGCCTCCTAGGCAGAGGTAGCAGCTCACTATCTATAATTGTGGGTCATATATATGATATATAAACCATACATACTTTATCCTATATATATATATATATCACTGCATGGAGTTATCATAACATGCCTTTTCCTTTAACATTTTGTTAAAATTCATCCATGTTGTTGTATGTAGCCACAATTCATTTATTTTTGCTGTTATTATGATCATTATATAAATATACCAAATTAATTTATCAATTTTGTTCTTGATGGACATTTGGCACATTTCTACCTTTTGTTTATTATGAAAGTGTTACTGTAACATTCTTAAATATCTTTTCTAGTATACAGCTGTGCAAGGTCTTCATACATGTGTGTGCTTTAAGCTATTTACAGTTCATAAATTAATATTTGCTTCTATCTCCTTCTTTCAGATTAAGAAAGCCTTTAGCTTTTTGGCCTTTTGGAGTAGGGTGAGCTGAAGAAAGTTTTAAAATACCAGTCCTGTGGTGCTAAATTTTCTCTACCTATACAGATTTAAAATAAAGTGATCACACCAAGTCCTTCTTGATGTTGCTTCCTTCTCAGTTTATTTTTTTTTTTTGCAGAGTCTTCTCTTTTCATGTAACTTACCCTATTGTAGTCAAGCACCTTAATTTTGTAGAGAAAATTGCATAGTTAGACCCCAAAAATTATTCAGGAGGTAACCCAAACCACAGTATCCTAGTTCATATGGACTAGAACTTGACTGAAATTCTGGAAGGGCTGTGAACTGTCCTTCCAGAAAAAGCAGGGGCAGCTATTACACTTGCTGTTACCTCAATACTCCTAGTACCTTTGATCTCTTTTCTTTAACAGGTGGCAAAGGCTTTGGTACAACTACAGAATTCACTGCTTTATTGCTTTAGAATATCTGAACTAATCTCCTCAGCAGGCATGAAGAAATGCCTATGTACTTTAAATATATTTGTGTGCCAATTTAGTCTTCAGGGGGTGCTGAGGCTGTGGATGCTTGGTAAAACTGTTACGGAAAAAAGTGAAAAATTGAGTGAGGTGGAGAATAATACATATTCAAGGGTAGCATCTAATTAAATGCTTACATTGCTTATAAAACATGTAGATGGTTTCTCATTAAGCAGGAGATATATATATATATATATATCACTACATATATACATAGCTACATATATATCCTGTGTTGCTATGCATATATATTATGTATGTGTGTTATACCCTATTATATATATTATACACATGTATATATTATATATTCTACTATACTATATAATTGTTACTAAAGGTTTGTCAAAGCAGACAACATTCTAGTTGTTTCAGTATTGGAAAATCCAGGAGACTTTTGGTCTAAATCCAGATAATAGTAAAACTGTGCGTGCTCTTGGTCTAAAAGTGAGGAAACAATGGCAACTGTCAGCTTTGAGTGTGATCTATGAAATCTTATGCCTAACAAGGGAACAGGGACAATTGCCCAAGGATTTTTTTTTTTTTTAACGTGAAGGTATAAGTTCTTATCTGGTGTAGTTAAACTATATGAAAAGGTATATATGTGAGTCTATCCTTCTTTGGTTACAAAGATTAAAAAGTCAACAGGCCTTGTGCTCTATTGCAAAACATTGCAAAATTAAGTAGTTGTGAAAGCATTTGATAAATGGAGATGTGCATGTCATTATTGACATAAAGGATTCTTTGTGCTATTATTTATTGCTTTATTTAAACTTGTTTGCAAATATAATATTACAAAACTTAGGCAGCCAGTACAGCATTGTTTAATTTATGAAATGCCTGTACATCTAAACTATCATACAAGCCAGATATGTTTACAACTAAACTGGTGACTCAAACTGCCTGGATTCAAGTGTATTCCTTATTGTGGCAACCTCAACTATCCAGAAGGCTGGGAAGAATGTGAAAGCAGTATTGAGGTCAGGAAGTCAACGTTCTATGAAAAATACCACAGACACTGTCTCAGAGCCTAGTCTAGTTTTGAGCAAAGTTCTTGCAAGTTTTATAAGACCATTTCCCAGCTCATAGAAGTTTATAAATAGGAAATAAGAAAGATGGATTGAGAAGAACTCTGTAGCTGCTGGTGGCAGACAGATCAAAAGATGTGTCCTTGAGTGGGGAGGGGAGATCTTTGATGATTTATGAGACAGTCCTGCTTTTCAGAAGCTCACCACCTAGATAAGGATAACTCAACTGTGAATGGAAAAGAATAATTATAAAAATCAAAACACACAAAAAGCTCATTCTGTGGGAAGGCAAAAAGATTAATATTTCCAACACATTTCAAAGAAGTGAGTTGCCCTTGAGGCTTTTGCTCTTGCTATTCATTGCAACAACTGATTCTTTTAATGATACCCTACCTCATTAAGATAAGACTTTTATTCATCCACTATATTTAGGTAGATAAGGATATATATTATACTTGGGAAATTTATAAATGCTGTTTTAAAAAATAAAGATAAGCTCTTACAAATTTAGCTTGAATCAGCTAGAAAATTATCTCACATAGAAGCCTATTTTCTGACAATGCTGGTTATAATTCTTCACAGAAATATAAAATTATTTTGGCAGCTCCAAAGCTATGGGAAAAGAGGCAATAGACATTCTTATAAATGTAATACTGTACACACAGTGATTTCAGTAGTTATGTCATATGTGAGATAGATTAAAATGATTGTTATACTTTGTAGTTAGGAGAAAAGTCCTTAAGATTTATCAAGTAGATTTAATCAGCTCACATAGAGAGTAGCCCTGCCTGCATCTTTTAAATGATCAAAAATAGTTAACATTTACCTGTCTGGCTATTGCAGATTGTAACCTACTCTCACCACTCTTAATTGCTCTGGTGGTAAAGAAAAGTAGATAACATCAGGTAAAATGTTTTCTTTTTTTTTCATAGTTAGTTTAGGTTTCTCTCTGGAGAAGGAAATGGCAACCCACTCCAGTACTCTTGCCTGGAAAATCTCATGGACGGAGGAGCGTGGTAGGCTACAGTCCATGGGCTCGCAAAGAGTTGAACACGACTGAGCGACTTCACTTCACTTCACTTTAGGTTTCGAGATTATTTAGAATTAAATGTCTTAACCTTTAACATTATTTCTGGAAATAAGTAAGAGCACAGGGACACAGCTGCTAAGAGTTGCACTTTGAGTCAGTTTTATGAGAACTTTAAAATATGACCATAGGAATTAGGGAGCACATTCAAGCAAGCATACCCTGTACTTACTAATAAGGTTCTTTTCAAATTGCAAACATTTAAAAACATTGACTTAGTTAAAATCAGACCAGATCTATGTAGTACTTTTGTGTATGTGTTCACTGGTCACAATGTTAATTTTTTTTTCCAGGTTTTACCTTTGTTTTAAAAAATAAATTTATTTATTTTAATTGGAGGTTAATTACTTTACAATATTATATTGATTTTCCCATACATCACCATGTATCCGCCACAGGTATACATGTGTTCCCCATCCTGAACCCTCCTCCCTCCTCCCTCCACGTACCATCCCTCTGGGTCCTCCCAGTGCACCAGCCCCAAGCATCCAGTATCGTGCATTGAACCTGGGCTGGTGAGTCATTTCATATATAATATTATACATGTTTCTATGCCATTCTCCCAAATCATCCCACCCTTTCCCATTCCCAC
>SJYX01007186.1:525174-536800 GCA_006410675.1 Oreotragus oreotragus
AAATCAACACACAGAAATCCCTTGCATGCACAAAGTTATTTTGAAACTACAAATTATGAGAAAAAACATCTAAATAAGGTCATTGCTTTGTATTTCCTATAATATTTCTACACACATGATCTCATTTTGTCCTCACAATTCTAGAGCAAAGATGTTCTTATTATAAGCATTTGAATCAGGGAGAAAAGGAGAATAAAACTTCTCAGACGAGTAATACTATTAAGATACCTTTAATGTGGAACTGATTATGCTTGTCATAGACTAATTCTTATAGGCCTTAATATGAACATGTTATCAGAATATTTATGTAACAGATTTGGTTTTTAATAAAGTCATTCTCTGGCATCTGTGGGGATTAGTTCTGGGAGCCCCTGTGAATACCAAATCTAAGAATGCTCAAGCCCCTTATATAAAATGATGTAGCATTTTCATAAAACCTACCCATATCTTCCTGTATTCATTTTAAATTATTTCTGGATTACCCATAATAGCTAATATAATGTAAATGCTATGTAGATAGTTGCTGGTATAAGGAAAATGCAAGCTTTATTTTTAGAAAATTTCTGTATTTTTTTCAGATATTTTCAATTGGTAGTTGATTAACTTCATGGAGGCAGAATCCATGAGTATGAAGGGCTGATTATAAATCATTTGTGCCCAGAGTCACACAATTTGTAAATGATGAAGCCAGAATTCAAAGGCTGGCCTATCTGGTGCTGTGCCTTTTTAAAAATTGATATTATTATATTTGGTCACAGTTTATCTTTGTTTTACAAATCAGTAAATTGATATTCAATACCTGTCAATGAATTGATCTGTATGTTGTTGACTTTCTACCATGAGTCTAATTCAAATATATTTGTGATAGTTTTGCTTTCTTTGCAGTTTACAATAATCCTTTGTTTCTACAATGTGTCATGAAAAATATATGCAAACTGTATGACATTTCTGAGATAGTTATTCATTATATTGATTGTTAAGTAGAGCATGTTACTACTTGATTAGAAAGACTAGGGTAAGTTGATTTTTAATATAAGTATATACAGAATATTGCAACAGTGAATTTTTTATATAAATTTAAAGTTCTCATGTATAATCTACAAAAGCCTTAAGGGCACCTATCAGTGAAATAACTTATTGGCCATGCAATTTGTATATAGTTGTTATGAGGATGAAAAGCTGTTTTTTATTATAACAATTAAAAAAACATAAACCTTTATGTTTTTTATTGTAACAATTAAGAGAACAAAGTTAGGAATTATGTGCTCCATGTCATCTAGAGACAAAATGTATTCTGTGTGACTAAAAAATGTTCCAGGGAGGTAAGCCTGGAAATCTGCTGGGCCTCATCACTTACCTGTGCTTTCTTTCTGTTTTATATCATATCATTTGCCTTTATTATAGCCTTCGTAAATATGCTCTGTAGAAGTTTGTGATCCTGTCAATTATCTGACTTATGTAAGTTAGGAATTATATGCTCCATGTCGTCTAGAGACAAAATGTATTCTGTGTGACTAAAAAATGTTCCAGGGAGGTAAGCCTGGAAATTTGCTGGGCCTCATCACTTACCTGTGCTTTCTTTCTGTTTTATATCATATCATTTGCCTTTATTATAGCCTTCGTAAATATGCTCTGTAGAAGTTTGTGATCCTGTCAATTATCTGACTTATGTAATTTTTGCAGTTCATATTATAAATAAGATTTTTAAAATAATTATTGACTCAATAATTAAGTTATGCTTAACTAAGGCTTTGTTTGGGAAGGATAAAATGAAGCAAGTGAGAGTGAGAAACTGTTGTCACCAGGATGGCTTCCTGGCCATCCTCAGGGTGAGGTCAGTGTTTCAAACACTGGAAGCATTGATGGCAGAGACAATACATTAAAGTCACTTGCAGTTGGTAGATCCCAGGTCTAGATGGATTCCAAAAGACAATAGCACTTCTAATGGAAAGGAAGTCTTGGCTGCTTTTGCCTCTTTTAACAAAAATGAAGGTAACTGAGAAATCATCTAAGAATAGTCTATCGACTTATACCTGGTGATTCAGTCTGTGAAGAGCAGGGTCATATTTATTGCCCAAAGGGAGCTGGCAAGTATCCATTTTGATCAAAAGGATTCCAATCAAACTAATAGTCAATAAAATGATTATACAGGTTGTAGGAAGAGGGATCCAATATGTTATTGAAACATGAAAGCTTTATTGATAACTCCTTTCTGTGTCTCTCTTGAAATGGATTTTGCACACACACACACAAAAGAAGCCATATTCATGTGTAGAGACTGTCAAGTGGAAAAGCATGATCAGACTTCAGGACCCTCACTTAGCTTCAACTTTTGAAGAAGTGTGGCCAGAAGGAGTAAAGTTCCAACCTGTTAAGCCAGAAAAAATTAGAAGACATAATACATATCCTAAAACAGAAAACTACCCAATTCTATCCTTGGACATGGAATAAGGATTGTGCTTATGAGGCTGCTGCAGCCTTGTGACTACAACCAACTTAGAACTCGTTGAATGACAGTGCTCAAGTTTCTTCTAGTCCATGTACTTTTCTGTGTTTTTAAAGCAGTGATGGTTAAGTGATGGTTTAAGTGGTGCTATGCTAAAATTGGCACAGCTCCTTATATTACTTTATTTACTTATTTTTGTATTAGTTTTCCTTTTTTTTTTTTTTTAACCGACTCACACATCCATCATGAAATAAAATTTCAGGTGCTCTTGTAACCTAGAATTCCATAGGTCAGATGTATTAAGGCATTAAAGTCATCTTTTCAACATAGGTGTTTGCATAGTGCTCACAGATCAATTGTTTGGCACTCAGTAGTATTTTCCCATTAAAAAAACTGTATTGTATATGATAGTTATATCGCTGAGTCTATTGAATCTATATCCAGCTAAAATTCCAAACATATTAAGTAAAATGCAAGAAAATATTGTGACATTACTTTTTAAGTATCATACATTGTATGAAAGCATAAAATATGTTAAAAGAAATGAGAAAACACTTCCCTGACATTTTATTTTTAACAGCTTAATTGAGGTACAACTGAGCTATCAGGAAAGCCCCTTTGATATACAAAAACCTGCCCATGTTTAAAATATACAATTTTGGGGTCTGGGCATATTCATACACCCATGAACCCATCACCGTAATCAATATAATAAACATATTTTCACCTCCAAATGTTTGTGTATAGATGCATATTATGGTAAGAACTTTTAACAGGAGATCTACTCTCAACAAAATTTTCAGTGCACAAGACAGTAATGTTGACTAAATACCAACGTTGTACAGCAGAGCTTTAGAACTAATTCATCTTAACTGAAACTTTAAACCAGCTGACATTTATTTATTTACTTTGGTGAGGATTAAATGATACAAAACTGCCCTGAGTGGGACTGAATAATAAGAAAAAGATTTTATTCATTAAAAAAATAAAAATGAATAAAAGCCCAGTTAAACTGGATAGAAGTGCACAGATGGTTGATTAAAAATGCTGTGGAAAGCGAGATAGAGAATATGCAGCTACTAAAATTCTAATAAATGACTGTAAGAGATAAAGTAGTCTTAATGTCCCACCAGAAACTTAAATTATAAAAGAGCCACTACAGCGTCATTTAATTTATGTTAGCCACAGAGGCTTAAACATTCTGATTATACAAAAGATAAATCTATAATCTCTTCAGAGCTAGTTCCAATTAAAATACTAGGGGGCAAAGGAGAGGATTATGAGTGGAAGGATTTCCAAGAGATAGAAGAGCCAAGGTCTTTTGACACCATCCCCAACAGGGGACCCAAAGTAGTTTGAAGTGGTAAAGGTAAAATGACTGGAGGGTTTGTTGAATCCTGATACATGACATATAGTTACATCTAAACTTGCTAATATAAAGCTAAAGAGTAATATAAAGGTAAATTTAAAATAACGGGGTTTGGTAAGACTAAATTAAGAATATTTACTGAAAGTTTTGTATGGTTGTTGCTTTACCACTACCTGAATATATTCCTGGAATAAATGTGATGTCTGGATGGGGGATTCTTCCCATACTTAAATCACGGAAGCAAAAAATGTTGTGCAAATTTAGTTTTCAGTGTTAATTGTGCATATTTGATGAAAACATCTAGAAATACATAAACCCACACAAGTTTACAACAATATCAGCTATCAGAAGGCACTAGAAAATGTTGTTTTTAATTAAGGATTTATAAGATGCAGTACTCACAAAATCCTTTTTCAAATTCCAGTTTTATCTATTAAAAAATCCCTAATAGACCCTAGAGGAAGCTATAGATTGATGTCTTAATAAAGTAGTGTCTGCTTACCTTGAGTACAATCAACCATACCTGATATGGTATTAACAACTCAGGCTTCGAGACATGCTAAAAGACACTAGTTTTCTTTAATCAGTTTGGCTAATGTTGTCTTTTCAGTTTCAGTTTTGGAAGAGAGCTTTAGCTGGTTGGGTCAGTTTGTATTTACGTATGATGGACTTTGATACACATATGGTAGTCTCCCACAAGGATATTTAAAGTACCCTTTAAATTGTGAGGGATAGTTTGAAGCCAATCAGTAAAAGCTATTGGGATTCTGAACTTGAAAATCACTTAATATATCATCAAAATAACACAGATTTCAGAGAAAGCTTTTGGTCTATTATGGGCATTAGTTGCAAATGATTCTACTGATATTAAGACATAAAATTAGTTTGAGAACTGAAATGTCTCTTGTTTCTTGGTTTATGTCAGATCATTTTTCCAGCAAGGAAGGACATGCGCAGGGGGATTCCCTATTAAATGAAATGGCATATTCAGGAATATTTGATAGGCAACTACTGGAAGTGTCTGTTGTACATATGAATAGATGATTGCTATGCCATTGAACCCTACAAGAAACCTCCTTCAGGAGTTAGTTTCCTCACCCCATAGCTGGATGAGCCCCTCCACATAATCAGTTATCATAGGATGCCAAATAGGTGTAAGGATGGTAGCTCAGAAGTAGAGGACGGACACGACTTGGAAAAAAGATGCATTACAACACACTTATTGTTGTCATTTAAAGATTAAAAGGATAAATCCACTGAATGAATAGAATTAAGATTGGTATTATTTGTGGCATCACTAAACAAGAGCATAACAATATAATATGCTTTTGCTCTTAATTATTCCTTGGGCAGTAGCCAATGGACTGGCAATAGGGTCTGAATATAGGGCTTCAGTAAACTGGAAGATCAAAGGAATCCCAAGTAAGGTGTTATATTATGGGAGTCCTTATGGACTTGGAGAGAAAAATAAAAATTTGGTCATCTAATGGAAACCTTACTGCAGGATGCGGCCCTTATTCCCAAGTTGGAACATTTCTATCTTGGTGGATGCTGGTGTCTCAAAGAAGTGTTGACAAAATCTCTCCACACTAGATAGGCTAGACTTTCTACATCCTGAGACTGTGTGACCTCTGATGTCTTAGTTCTGTTCTCAATACTGTAATAGTCATTTTATAGAAGCATCATACAGACTTCCCCTGTTCATACAGAACTCAGTCCTCAGTCAAGGGTTGCTGCTTTCTAAAATATAATTTGTTTGTTTTTTTGTGGCTTTTCTAGTTCTTCCATGTAGAAGATGTCACCAGGTCTGTATCCTAGCCTGAGGCAAAAATCTCTTTAAGCTGCATTTAACTTTTCAAAGGATATTCTCTCCAGTTATGGTGTTAAGATTTTATAACATAATATTTCTTTCCACTTGCTTGATTTATTGTTCATTCTTTTCCCACATAGCTCACAAGTCTTTTCTGCTAAATCTCCCAATTTTCACTTTAACCATGATTTTTCACCTCAAACACACACTGTATCCTTGTAGTTAGTTGACTATTTTAACAAATTAAGATTTGCAAATGTGTATACTTAACGCATCCCTAGATTAAAACCAGAAAGGGGAGCTAACGATATTTATAGCTTTGGGATAATTCAGTAACTTGTGTGATTTTTGTATCAAAATATGATTACCATATTAGCATTTTGTTCTAGATTGTCAAAAGTTCAGAAATAACTGAAATAAAACCTATTAATCACCAAGGTTGTAAACAGTAAAAAAGTTTTGTATACACATCAAAAAGAGGGTTTGCAAATGGACCATTCAAACCAAAACATGAAATGAGGCTCAGGGGGCTATTGTTATAAAGAAATGTAAATAATGAGAACATGGGGACAGTTTAATTTTTACAGTGATTGGTAGTAATATTAGACTTTTCTTAAACCATGAGGAATTGGTTAATGGTTACATCATACAACCTTAGGAAACAGATCAAGTTTTGCTTATCATTTCCAGGGGCATAAACAAGAAATGACTCAGGTCTAATTTAACTTGCAATTTAAGCTAAATTAAACTTTGTATGACTAAGCTGGTTTTGTCTGTTCAGGGATTTTTAAGACTGGGTCTCTTTTTTGTCAAGACAAACTTCCAAGGGTGAAGGGTTAATTTAAATTTGGGGGGAAAAAAAAAGAAAGAATATGTGGATTTTATAGAAAATTTACTTTTTTTACAGATGAGTCATTTATTTGCCGGGCTTCCCCGATAGCTCAGTTGTTAAAGAACCTGCCTGCATTGCAGGAGACCCTGATTTGATCCCTGGGTTGGCAAGATCCCCTGGAGAAGGGAAAGGCTACCCACTCCAGTATTCTGGCCTGGAGAATTCCATGGACTGTATAGTCCATGGGATCACAAAGGGTCGGACATGACTGAGCAACTTTCACTTTCACTTCATCTAATTGCCTATATATTTGTAATCAGTTATATCTCCACCAATGGCACCCCACTCCAGTACTCTTGCCTGGAAGATCCCATGGATGGAGGAGCCTGGTGGGCTGCAGTCCATGGGGTCACTGAGAGTTGGATACGACTCAGTGACTTCACTTCCACTTTTCACTTTCATGCATTGGAGAAGGAAATGGCTACCCATTCCAGTGTTCTTGCCTGGAGAATTCCAGGGATGGCGGAATTCCTGTTGGGCTGCCGTCTATGGGATCGCACAGAGTCGAACACGACTGAAGCGACTTAGCAGCAGCAGCAGCAGCAGTATACCTCCACAGTTAGTACTACTCTAAGGATCCTAATCTTTGAATTAGCATAATCTTACTTTGAGAAAACATTTGTTTCTTCCTTGTAATTTTCCCTTTTATTTCTTCTTGTTTATGCACGTGGGAGGTTTTATGCTCATTATCACAGGAGAGGAATGTTAGCAGAAATGGGGGAAAAAGGGGGGGCTTACAGATGGCTTTGCATTTATTTTTTAAAGCTTAAGCTGTTAGAAGGAAACTTTCAGGTACATAATGATTGTATTTAAGAAGCAAAAAGGTAGACTGCATTGTTTTTGAAGAAGCATAAATATATTTCTTAAAACTCAAGAGAAGGGCCAAGAAGAGAGACCCATCTTTAGTCAGGATGCTAATAGTCAGGGTGCTACAGAAGCAGCAATATAACTGTGAAGGACCATTTCTTCATGGACCATTTTAGCAGTCAGTATTTAAAGTTCCCACTTTAAATCCCATGAAATACGCATGCACCAAAGCTGTGTGGCAGCCTCAAGGGAATCAGTTACCCAATGAGAAGGGGGCCACTGGAATGAAAATCTGGAGATTCAGTAATAACCTGTGTGAAAAGATGAGGTAGGAACACATCAATCTCTCCAGGTTGTGCCTTGGAGAGCTTGAGATTCTGAAATAGAATATAATCACATAAAGTTATCCTTTTTTGGTCAGAAATTCAGTGGTGTCATTGAAAATGACATCTCTTCCACGATAACAAATGTTTTATTTGTTAAACCATGAAAGATGGACAAAATTACTACCCATTACATTAAGCAGCTATTCTTGCAGAATTCTTCCCCTTTAACAGAGTAAATAGGAAAGAAGTCATGCAAATAATCCCTCGCTTTACAAAAAGAAAAAGTCTTCTGTAGTTTTAACACATGACCACTTGAAAATTTTCTTTTTATATTTCAATTAAAGCATTTGGAGGTCTGGCTACAACTTTTGGTCATGTAGTTATGTTTTTATCCTCAAGGGGGCACTTTAATATAAGCTAAATCACTTCCCAGAAGTATTTTAAATTCTCTGTGAGCAAAGCGCTTGATTTCATGGAGCATCTGTCTTTCATGATACTGTTTTCCATGTGTATACCTGCACTCTTTTCAGTGTTCCTCTAAAAACCAAACAGAGTTGTCATTGTAGAAAATGTGGGATTGTAAGCTAGGCACATCTCATTCTTACCTTTTCCCTTTTATCACAGTTTCCTATTATATAGGCTTGTCAGATCAACTAGAAATTGATAAGTATTTTTGTTCTATGAATAGTAAGTAGAACTTGACTAGGTTGGATCCCTTGAATTATTTTTCACAGTATTTTCTATTTTTCTAATGTTTGTATTTTAATCAAATATGTGTTTTTGGTTAATACCTCAGTCAAGTTGCAAATTTTCTACAATGGATGTTCCTTTTCACTTTGAAGAATAAAGGTGTTAGGAGACATTCCAGAATACTCTCAAGGAAGAAAAATAATTTCCCCTACACCTTACTAATGTCTTAACTAAGACCCCCTGTAACAAAAAATAGATTAACAAGGGAAAAAAACATATATTTAATAATATGCATACCTTCTGTATACATGGGAGATGTAAATGTCAGAGGTAAATACTGAGGAGTAAGACAGCAACAGGCCAGCCTAGACTGAGACAGCTCAAAGGTGGAGCAGAGATGGAAACAGAAAAAAGAAAGGTTACACAGCCAGTTCTACAGTACTTCCAAGACTGTAGTCACATGTGGCCTTCCAAGATAGAATCAAAAGCAAATTTACATTTTCTGACACAGGTAAGAGATGTGTTGTCAGATCCAATCTGTGTACACGATACACACAGTGAGGCCAAAGAAATGGAAATACCAGAGTCTGGAGCAGAAAAAGGTTTATTGCAGGGCCAGGCAAAGAGAAAGGGTGGCTCCTGCTCAAAAGTCCTGCACTTGAACTCTGGAAAGAGTTTTAAAGTCAACGGTTGGGGTGAGAGAGTGAGACTTTCTTCTGATTGATTGTTTCCTTGCTGGTGAGGTAACAGGAATCCTGGTCACCCTCCTCTCCCACGGGGAAGAATCTTAGTTTCTGCAGAACGTCTCAAAAACAGGATCAAATGATTCTGCACATCTCTTGAGGGGAAACTGGTACTGTTTGATCCCTGAACTTTTTTCCCTGACTGCTTTTCCTTTTTTTCTGCAATTCCTCACTTCCCTAATTCAGTTCAGCTCAGTCGCTCAGTCATGTTCGACTTCAATTTCCCTAATTAGTAACTGCTGATGCCTGCTCTTTGGAAATCAGGCAAGGCCCAGAGACTAAAGCCTTTTTTACAATTAAGAGACAGAATGGGGAGAGGGGGTATGTCATCAAGAGACTTTTGTACTCACAACCCTGCAGGTTCCCTCTTTTCTTTGATATTTCTTGGTCCTGAGGGGAACAGATGCAAGAAAGGGAATAAAGTTTTGGATTCTGTTGTCATTCAGTCGCTGCTGTGTCCAACTCTTTGTGACCCATGGACTGCAGCACAACAGGCTTCCCTGTCCATCACCAACTCCTGGAGTTTGCTCAAACTCATGTCCATTGAGTTGGTGATGCCATCCAACCATCTCATCCTCTGTCGCCCTCTTCTCCTTTTGCCCTCAATCTTTCCCAGCATCAGGGTCTTTTCCAATGAATCAGCTCTTCACATCAGGTGGCCAAAGTGTTGGAGCTTCAGCTTCAGCTTCAGCATCAGTCCTTCCAATGACTATTCAGAGTTGATTTCCTTTAGGATGGACTGGTTGGATCTCCTTTCAGTCCAAGGGACTCTCAAGAGTCTTCTCCAGCACCACAGTTTGAAAGCATCAATTTTTTGGCACTCAGCCTTCTTTGTGGTCCATCTCTCACATCCATGGGCTTCCCTTTAGGCTCAGCTGGTAAAACACCCACCTGCAATGTGGGAGACCTGGGTTCAACCCCTGGGTTGGGAAGATCCCCTGGAAAGGAAAAAGGCTACCCACTCCAGTATTCTGGCCTAGAGAATTTCAAGGACTGTATAGTCCACAGGGTCGCAAAGAGTCAGAAACGACTGACCAACTTTCACTTTCGTTCTCACATCCGATATACATGACTACTGGAAAAATTATACCTTTGACCATATGAACTTTGTCAGTAGTGATGTCTCTGCTTTTTAGTACACTGAATAGAGAGGTTAATCATAAACTTGGCAGGGGAATTTAATTTTACGGGGAATAACTTTAAGAGGTATGCACTTCTGAAATGAATATTTATGCCTCTTAAATTATTTGAAATGAATTTTCTTGATAAAGTATTGTTATCTGAAAACTGAGTTTGCCTCTTGGTGAGTGCAAACCCAAAAAACACAACGACAACAAAGATAGAAGGAAGGATTTATTTCTTGCAACAAGTAAGGAGAACACCAGAGATCTTTCCCAAAGCAGTGTCTGGCCCAAAAACAAAATGCGCAAGTTTTAAGCTAAGTTCACTTTAGTCACTCAGTCCTGTCTGACTCTTTGCGACCCCAATTTGGCACTCAGCCTTCTTTGTGGTCCATCTCTCACATCCATGGGCTTCCCTTTAGGCTCAGCTGGTAAAACACCCACCTGCAATGTGGGAGACCTGGGTTCAACCCCTGGGTTGGGAAGATCCCCTGGAAAGGAAAAAGGCTACCCACTCCAGTATTCTGGCCTAGAGAATTTCAAGGACTGTATAGTCCACAGGGTCGCAAAGAGTCAGAAACGACTGACCAACTTTCACTTTCGTTCTCACATCCGATATACATGACTACTGGAAAAATTATACCTTTGACCATATGAACTTTGTCAGTAGTGATGTCTCTGCTTTTTAGTACACTGAATAGAGAGGTTAATCATAAACTTGGCAGGGGAATTTAATTTTACGGGGAATAACTTTAAGAGGTATGCACTTCTGAAATGAATATTTATGCCTCTTAAATTATTTGAAATGAATTTTCTTGATAAAGTATTGTTATCTGAAAACTGAGTTTGCCTCTTGGTGAGTGCAAACCCAAAAAACACAACGACAACAAAGATAGAAGGAAGGATTTATTTCTTGCAACAAGTAAGGAGAACACCAGAGATCTTTCCCAAAGCAGTGTCTGGCCCAAAAACAAAATGCGCAAGTTTTAAGCTAAGTTCACTTTAGTCACTCAGTCCTGTCTGACTCTTTGCGACCCCATGAATAGCAGCACGCCAGGCTTCCCTGTCCATCACTAACTCCCAGAGTTCACTCAGACTCACGTCCATCGAGTCAGTGATGCCATCCAGCCATCTCATCCTCTGTCATCCCCTTCTCCTCCTGCCCTCAATCCCTCCCAGCATCAGAGTCTTTTCCAATGAGTCAACTCTTTGCATGAGGTGGCCAAAGTACTGGAGTTTCAGCTTTAGCATCATTCCTTCCAAAGAAGACCTAGGGCTGATCTCCTTCAGAATGGACTGGTTGGAACTCCTTGCAGTGCAAGGGACTCTCAAGAGTCTTCTCCAACACCACAGTTCAAAAGCATCAATTCTTTGGTGCTCAGCCTTCTTCACAGTCCAAATCTCACATCCATACATGACCAC
>SJYX01007188.1:0-14310 GCA_006410675.1 Oreotragus oreotragus
TTTTTTCCCCCCTTTTACAAAGTAAATACACAATAAGATTAAATAAATTTTGGTGATTGCCAACAGATGGTGAAGGGCTCAAACTCAGACCATCTGATCTTTTGGTTTTCAGTTCTTTCCGGCTGTTCTTTCTACTTAATTACCTTCCCCTCACTTCCTAATCCCTTCCATGTAATTCTACACCAAGATTGGGTCCAGCACTCTGTTAATTTTCTGCCGCCTATACTGCTTTCTGATGAGATATTCAGTCTTAGTATCTGTGTTGCTAATGTATCTAAACAGTCTGGTTGTAGCAGAAAACCTTTCAATCCTACTTGAACCATGTCTTTTCTCAATTTATTAATTTAATTTAATGTTAAGAATTTAAAACTGACTGTTTGATTCACTTCACATCTGACACAACGGATCAACCACCAGTAATTTTATGCAATCAAAGAACTATTTTAATTGATCTGTCTTTTGAACTCTTCTCATGAGACATGTATTTTTTTCAATCACTGAAATAGCCTTACTAGAGTGATANTTTGATTCACTTCACATCTGACACAACGGATCAACCACCAGTAATTTTATGCAATCAAAGAACTATTTTAATTGATCTGTCTTTTGAACTCTTCTCATGAGACATGTATTTTTTTCAATCACTGAAATAGCCTTACTAGAGTGATATATGTGTTTTAGTGAGAAATTTCCTTTATTAGCATGAATGCCTCTGTGCATCTTTTGTGAATTAAGGAGAGAAAGTATTGTGTAATAGGTATTTTAATGATATTTTAAGGAAATGCATAAAGGGTATGAATGTATGGACACTTCTGAGGTAATTTACTGTAGACTATGTGTATTTCTATAATCCATGTCTAGATAAAAACTTTCTTTTCTTTTGACAGGTATGTTTAAATGTCCAGTTCAATGTAAGGAGGCTGTTTTCGTGTTCAATAGTCCCTAATAGCGCTGCTTTACTGAGGTAACCTAATAGGATTCTGTTGATTGCAATTCCTGCATTATAAACATGTCCGTGTATTTCAGTCACATTTAGCAGTAGCTTGTTTAACCAAATGCTTGTTCGCTAGACACAGAAATTACACACCAAAAACCACATACTGTTAAGCATTTGTAGTAATGCTTAGTTTTAAAGATGCCATCAATATTTTTTGAGTATCACTTAAAATAATCAGTTTTCTTCTGGTAATAGAAGATATTAAATGTTATTAATAGAAATATTAAATGTTCATTTACATTTTTTTTTGAAAAATTAAGAAGGATACAGGAAAGAAACCTGGCAATACTCATTTCTCATTAAAGGTGACGGTTATTAAAATTTTTACATAGATCCTTTTTGGATTTTTTTATGCATATGTTTGTAAAATGAAAAATTTTAAACAAACTTGAACTTTTACACTGATTTATGTAGACAGACACTACTTTTAACTTGTGTGAATTTTATTCTGCATGTGTGAGAGAGAGAACAACTTAAATAGATTTAAAAATGTTCCTGTTCATTTCGTTTGTGAGTACATGGAATAAGCATGAGACAGGGGATAGGTATCTGCTGTTTCTTCAATGTGTCTCAGTTTCTCTGTCTTTTATAGTATGTGCATCTTGCTATACCGGCTATAATTCTAATGGTAAAAATACATATTTTTCCTACAACATGGTCAAAACTTAAGCCAACAGCTTTGATGCTCAGTCACAGAAACAGTTATCTATTCTAATACTAAGAAGAAAAACTGTCTTGAAGTTATGGTATTTGGTGTCCAAACTGGAGATTTTCATGGGCAGTCTTAGCCATATGAGATTTTTTAAATCATATGCTGATTTAAAAATCTACTGCATGAGTTGTAACTTCACTGTAATCTACTTGTTATATCTAGTTATGAATTTTTTCTCACATCATTAAGTACTCTTTGAGAACATAACTGCTTTAACCAATCCACTATTTTTTAGATATTTGATCGCTTTCCAATGTTTGGTGTTAGGTAAGGCTAGGATCAACCATTATTTTTGCACATGTACTTAAATGCTGTTGTGGTATCTTTCCTTCAGGCAATTGTGAACACTTTCATACTCTTAAAGTATAGAAGCTAGGGGAATGTGACTTCACAATAAACAACGGGAGATTGCCTTTAATGGAAGAGGGGGCAATATGACATGTATTTTAAATACAATCTTTTGATATTTTGAGGGGAGTTCTTGCCACAACAGCTCCTGTTCAGAGAGTTGAATCTGCACTTAGTCACATGAGCCAGTTCACAGAGTGTATTTGCTGTGACAATTTTTGAGAGCTGCGGTGTTCTGGTTCTTTCTGTTGGCTTTGTTCTGCAAACACCCTGGCATTTTCTTAGACTTCTGTGATTCACATGCCTGTCCTTCAGACTGGCATGGCTGTCCTTCAAAGCTTAGGTTGGTCTAAACAGTTTCATTGGAGGATAGCTGTATGTTGCTGTGACTTGGGCAGTAGAAAGTAAACCAGGGTTTCACAGCTTTTTGGGAGACTCTTCATGTAGACACTCTTGTCCAAAAATCTTTAGGAAAATCAAGGATTCATCTCCTAGGATACATTCCTAGATGAGGAATAATAACTTGTCAAAAGTATAAACATTTTAAATTCTTTTGATACATACTGATCAACTGCTTTCCAGAAATTTTATACCCATTTATGTATGAAACTATATGTCATAGTCATATAATATCACTACATACAGACACACACACACACACACACACACACACACACGTCATGCCAACTCTACATGGGGCTGATCTTTTGTCTAAAACATTATTTTCAAAAGAAGCCTAGCCATATACCAGGTGAAGTTTTACTTCATATTTCTTTAATTGTTAGAGGAATTGAACAGTTTTTTGACTGTTTAATGACCTTTCATTTTGTATTTTTTAATTTGTGTTTTGTCCCCTTTCTCACAAGGTTTTTGGTGCAAGCATTTTTTAAAATAAAAGCTAATGTGTAAGAGCACTTGGCATTTAAAAATAATGCTCAAACTTGGTGAAGTAAGACATGTATTTATCAAGAGAAAGATGTGATAGGAAGAGTGTGAGGATAGAGAGACAACATGCATTCAAACAGAGTGGCCTTTCATGGCCTTTATGCTCTCACCCCCTTTAAAAATTGCCCCATCCATGGCTTCTGATGCCTAGGTGGCCACGTGTTATACCACATGACTTTAATGATCAGAGCTGATGGGATGTCGACTCAAAGGTCATGAATTAATAGGCTGCCAAGGGATTTATGAACTGCACTGCAATGTCTCCCTAGGGAACTAGAATAGCAAGTTAAAAAAAAAAAAGATTGCCAATTAATAGCAGGTCTGAAAGGACAAACATGCAGAATATGAATGAACCAGATTAGTGGTGGAGCTGTAGAGAAAAGAGTCACAAATTCCTGCTCCTGAGATCTCTAAAGCCACCTTAAGTAGCCACATTCCAGCTCCAGCTTCAGCAAAGCTGTTTACCTTTCCTGCTCTTATTCCCCTATACACCTCCCTGTCTCTTAAGCTTCCTTGAATGGACCTCTATTATTAACATTTAAGTGACCCTGAAGAAGCAGAATGATTCTGAGGAAAAGTAACACAGATTTAAAACGATCTTATTTACTACACCTCTATATATATCCCAGTAGAGTTATTTTAATAGTCAACAATTCTTTCATTTAACAATTTGTTCAACATAAAATCATTGAGCATGCTGTCTATATTAGGTGTTGGGCTAGGTGGTAAAGGAGATACAGAGGCGAATCAGACAATCTGTCATCTAGAAGCATATAGTTCAATCATGCTTTTCTATGTAGCGTGGTCTTTCATTACTACGGATTGTCAGATCAATGGTAACCAACTAGTTGCTAGGCAACTTGAAATACAGGAATACAGAACTGAGGCAGCTTCATTATGATATGAATTCATCTTTGAAATGTTTGTCAAGAATTGTGAAGGGTCTGAAATTTTCCTCTCCTTTAAAGCTATGATATTAGCCTGCCAGAGTTTAATAGATGCTGGAAGAAGACATGTGACTTCTGAGTCAGAAAAGGACTTTTTGACTCACAGCAAGGCAAGTCACATGAGCTTTATGTTTCCTTCTGGTTCTCTTGCCCCCAGGTATCATGGGGGCATTGAGGGCGACTCCGTGAATGTGTCGCAAATGAGGAACCCCAAGTATAGGGAACCCCAATCTTTTACAGTGAATTGTGATCAGACTGCCTGACATTTACCCTGTAGGGAAACATCTTTATTATACTGGCCAGTAGCTTGCCCTCTACTGTGGAGGGAGACACTACCTCTGTCTTCCAAGGCTACTAAACAAACATTCTTGAAAAGACAGTCCAAAACATAGTCAGTGTACGGCAACCCACTTCAGTATTCTTGTCATGGACAGAGTAGCCTGGCAGGTTACAGTCCTCCATCAGGTCCCAAAGTGTTGGACACTACTGAGTGACTAACATACTTTTGCTTGTAAGACATTTTACGGAAATTTTATAAATCCATAGAGAATTGTGTTCCAACAATATTCTTCCTCTGGATACTTTATAAAACAGTTCAAATGTTTGGTTCTTATTTCTGCTAACTCTTAAGTTATCTACTTATTCTGAAATTGTCCTGTATTTCTCCATTTTTAGCATATTCTTTTAAGTAGGTGTATTTACCAAAACTGTATTTTTTGTTTGTTTGTTTGTCTAATTTAAAACAGAAACCCATTTTCTCGAACTTAAACAAAAAAGAAAGTTCGTCGAAGGACACTGGATTATTTCATAATTCAAAGAACAACCCCTAACTAGCGCTGTTCTGGCACCTCATCAACAGAAGTTCATTGTTGTCTCTGGAGTACAGTCATTAGCATGCCTCAGCTTCAGTGGCGCTCAGCCTCTGTCATTCTCCACTCCAAGTTTTAAATTCTCAGAGGAGAGGAGTGGAACGGCCCAGCCTGGCTAAGACTCTGCCTCTGTCTTTTCAATTATGCCCAAGGGGGAGGGACCAAAAAAGTGCACTAACCTAGGAAAACTTGGTTGTTCCCAAATCAGGAGAGAATTTCTTGGCAGCCTTGGAAACCTCCCGATTGCTTTCTTCTATATCTGAATTTTTTTTTTTTTTTTTTTACTTTACAATACTGTATTGGTTTTGCCATACATTGGCATGAATCCACCATGGGTTTTGATTGATATTCCACTACTCATAGAAAAATACAGTTATTGTTTTATACATTATTCTAGTTTTTAATCAATTAAATATATTTTGGCTTTATGTGTCATTTTCTTGGTCATCTCCTGCCGTTTCTCAATTTTGGGGACTGATCTAAGCCAATTTACTGATTCAAGAGTTTGGGTTAGATTGGACTGTATGTCTTTTCTTATCAGTCTTGTTGTCAAGTGGTATGCAATAAGCAGAGCGAGGTTTAGCTCAAATTTTGTTAATATTAAATATTTATTAGTCAAAATATCAAGATCATTATGTCAACTATGAAAATTTATTTTTAACATCTTTCATGCTAATTAATATATATGTTCTGGTGTAGATTTCAATAATGCTGTTTGAAATACCAGAGTAGCCACCTCTACAACTGTGAATTTTCATAATTAGGGTAATTCCAAGATAACTTATTCAGCCCTGGAATGTGGGGTAATGTTACCTTACTACATATATGCATATATATACATGAGCCCTCCTACAGAAGTATTTTTAAAATAAGTTAACAGACAGACAATACAATAAGGTCGAGATATAGGCATTTAGTCATGCACTCATGCTAATTTCCAAACTCCTTTGTAATTAACATTCCTCCTGACCAGATTAATTGGGTTTGCAATAAGTAATCACATTTGTAATATTGCAACTGTTCCAAATTAATTGCTCATGTGTTCAATGAGCCATTACATGTTCTCATTTAAAGCAGCTTAAAGAGCCCATGGTTTTAAAGCTGTAGTCCTAAACATTCTGGGGAGAGGGGAACAGAATCATCTAAGAATATGTCAATAATATGATGGGAGCAATAAACCAGTGGTTCCCAAACTTTGGGAGGACATGAGAATCACCTCACTACTCATTGAAAATACAGATACCTTGGCCCCACCCCCAGCAGTTCTGATTAGAGAGTTATTATGTGGGGTCTGGAAAAACTTGGAGAAGCATCGCACACTTTCTTTCTAGAAAAAAGCACATATTCACATACTTCCAACTTTACCAGTGATTTTACTGTGACTTTAGTACAAATTTTCTGGAGACTCATTGCATATTACCATCACCGAGGGAGTTTTAAAACAATATTTCAGACCAATTAAATCATAATATGAGTGGTATAGGGTGACTAAACTGGTTTTTTTCCCCAACTGAGAATGGAGACTAGAGATTTTCCCCAACATATTAATTTGTTTACTGAATTAGACTCACTTGACAGATACCTAGCAAAAGTGAGAATAAAAAGAGCTCAGTTACCCTATAAATCTTACAAAATACACAGTTTAATTTGCGTATTGGTGAGAAGGCACATCATTTTTAGCATTGATTTGTCTTTCTCGCTTCAGAGGTTCAAAGGATTTAGTGGGCTTTGTCCTCTATTTTGATAGATAGTCTTCACAAGCTTGAGAGAAGAACAGCACAGCTCTTTTTATAACTTATGATGGCAAGGTGAGTGTTTATTGTCTTATTTTAGTTGAAGAAAAATCTAAGAAAACATACGGTGCTTCAAATTGACCGTAAGTTCACTGTATTTTAATAACGTGCCCAAGGTAAATATTTGTTGTGAATAATCTAGAAAAATGGTTAAATGGGAAATTTTCTAAATGTTATCTGAAGAAGGTTTTTAACAATTTTTTTTTGATTAGGAACATATTGTAATAAACAAAGTGGTAGATGGAACCTTTAGTCACACTGATAAAGTTCTTAAAATTATTTTAGACTTCTGTATAACAAAGGAAAAGGAGACTGATAATCAGTAATAGAAAAACCATGTTGGAAATAACTCTAATCAAAGCTTCTTCTATGTCTCTTTGAAGTGGATCTACTTATAATATTACTCATATAGACATTCAAAGCACTGGCAATAATAGGTGATTTAATGATGTTTAAAACCCTTGAATAAATTTATATAGGACAAGAAATTTCCCAGAGGACATGAATTTAATAATTATGATCATTTCTTGTACTGATAACTCTTGAGAAAGGATTACTACTGCAAGAGACAAAATTAAAAAAAAATCAAATTGTGAAAATTAAGTATCAAAAGTCTAGATTATTCAAAATGTATGAATTATGGCCCATTTATATAGAAAAACTGGCTTCCAAGTAAGCAAAAGAACCATTTCTATGCTCAGAAACTTTCTCTCAAAAGTTGGAAGCTCCTAATGGCATAGGGCAGAGACCAGTTAAGTGCAAATTTGTTCTATTTGTCAGAAATTTTCTTTTTTTTAAAACTGTCAAGGTGGAATCATTATTGTTTTTTGTTGTAAAAAATTGAAAAGATTTCCAAGCTTTTAATAAAAGCACTTCTTAAAGTTGGATTGTGGAGTGGTATTCACCAAAATTGTGAGGGTTTGGAAGTTTGTCGGAATCCATTTGTGGAAGAAAAAATTAAAGTGCAGTGATACTTTAGGCTGCTACTGTCACAGAAGATGGCACCTGTGGAAAGGTGATTGCTTTTCTTAGCAATGTAGTCAAGGGCTTTCAGAGAAGATCCAGCCTTGTAGGATAATGATAACAGTGGTTGCTGGGAATTTGCTTTACACCAGTCTTACAAGCTGCTCTGCATTCGTATTTCCAGCCCTAACAGTCCAATGGGTGGTATCATCATTATCACTATTTTATGAATGATGAAATGGTGGAGACAGGATTTAAATCCAGGCAGCTCTGCTTATGAAGCCCCTGTTCTTTCTCTCACACCATCTTCTCTCTGTTGCATATAATCTTTAAACCCTCTTGTTTAAACCCTGAAGGATTACTCACTGTATCGGGGGGCAGAATTTGTAGCGTGGGACAGCTCTGCTTACCTAAAAGACCATTCTCCTTTTGAGCTTTATGTTTGTCTCCTTGGGATTTCCACTTATTAGCTCCATGGGAGAGAAATTAAGGATAGATTAGAGGGGTAAATTGAATTTTACGCCAGCTTTTTCACTCTCCTCTTTTACCTTTATCAGGAGGCTCTTTAGGTCCTCTTCATTTTCTGCCATTAAGGAGGCATCATCTACATATCTGAGGCTATTGATATTTCTCCCAGCAATCTTGATTCCAGTTTGTGTGATGTACTCTGCGTATAAGTTAAATAAACAAGGTAACAATATACAGCCTTGCTGTACTCCTTTCCCAGTTTTGAACTAGTCCACTGTTCCATGTCCAGTTCTAACTGTTGCTTCTTGACCTGCCAACAAATTTCTCAGGAGGCAGGTAGGGTGGTCTGGGATCCCCATCTCTTTAACATAGAGGGGAGGAAGGAAAAGAGAGCATTAAGGACATAAAGGTAGACCCCTATGGATGTCTCTCCACCATCTGGAGAGAAGGCTCCGTGTTTGGGGCAGGCAGGAAGTGAGTGCGGGAAGTTCTGTTTTCTCCCAAATCTGAGTGTTCATACTCTGGTGATGTGCATGTGGCAGTTAAAAGGCTCTGGGATGTTCTACTATCCCGTCAGCAGGGGGAGCAGCGAACTTGAAGTGTGGGGAGAGAAAGGCAATCCACTCAGCACAGTGGTGTGAGTAGGGAGAGAAAGGCAATCCACTCAGCACAGTGGTGTGAGTAGGGAAAGGCAATCCACTCAGCACAGTGGTGTGAGTAGGGAGAGAAAGGCAATCCACTCAGCACAGTGGTGTGAGTAGGGAGGGAAAGGCAATCCACTCAGCACAGTGGTGTGAGTAAGTGTTCTTATCCTGCCTGGCATTAATAGATTCCATGAAAAAAATTACTTCCATTTTCTTCCATGCTGTTTATGGATAATTAAGTCATTGGACACCAACATCAATGCTGCAGCAGCAAAAAAAAAAAAAAAAACTTTAGTAGAAAAATACATTTCATGTCTATGTTCAGTAGTAGAGAACATCTATAAATATGTACTGAATTGCAGTTTTAAAGATATCTTTCTAGAATCCATTAGGATTGCTAATTCTGTCCAAGATTGTTCTTATACCTTGGACTCAGACTATTTCTGCTTGTGGACAGCCAGATGAAGAAGAGATATTTGGTTCTATGAGGTGACTTGAGGGTCCCTGAAAATCATGTTCCTGTTATTGTCTTTACAACCTCTAACAGTGGCCAGGATTTAATCCCTTTTAGGTTAAAACTTCTTTTTTTTTAAAAAAAAAATATATAACCAGCATCTGCATATTTTACATAAAGAGAATAGCTCATTAATTGTTCCCCATGATTGACTTTGTTCTCTTTTGAAGAGGTTTTGTGGACTGGTGTATTCTGATGTTGCAGAGTATAAGGCTGGGTCATAAAGCATATGCCGAGACTTGTTGAACATAGGCTAGAGGGTCTATAGGAGGAAAGTGGAAGAGTGAATGATAAACCTCCATTTTAATTTGGGCCATTGGTTTGTTCTCTTGGGTCTTAGGAGAAGCAGCATGTTGAGTATGAGACCCAAGGTAAGATATGAGAGTCATAGTTTAGAAAAGTCCAAGTTTAATGAAGTGAGTAGTATTTCTTCTGGTTGGTGGTTTATGACATCATTTTTGGTCTTAGACCCCTTGGAGTGGCTGAAGAAAGTTGTGGACCCTTTTCCAATAAATATGCATATGTGCACAAAATTTAGCCCTCTGTTTTAGGAATTTATTGATGTTCTGCCCTCCCCTGGAGCCTGCCACAAATCTTTGTTTAGAACAATGGTCTCAGAGATGTGGAGTGGATAGGTGGTGGACACCAAGGGGTGTGCCAAATGATCCAGAGAAGCGTGGAATTTTCTCTTTGTTTTTATTTTTTCTCTAAAAATTTTTCTCTTTTTTTTCTCTAAAATTTTTTTCTATTTAGGTTTTATATTGCACATAATATGTTAGTACACATAATGTTATAGTATACATATAACATTAGTATATAAAGGACTAACAAAATTAATTGTAAGAACTTACATTTTTACTGATAGGAAGGCACAACTCAAAATTGATCGACTAACAGTTTAGAGAATGGTGCTAATTAATTTAAATTCTAATCTCTGCTCCCCCTAAATTGGAGGGCCACGGATAGGATCTTAAATCAAGAGGTGACTACAAGTGACTGGAAGTCTTGAACCTAGCGATGACAAGTACCATTTGTCTACACTTCGTTAAACACTTTCACACTTGCCCCATTGGCTTCTCCCAGTGGTCCTGTGAGACAGGCAGAGTAGGTATGGCTCGTGGAAGTCTCTGAGAGCAGAGATTCGTTAGCCAAATTCTCAGAAAACTTTAGGGACTCTCCCAAGGACCCTTGTCTAGTCAGTAGTGGAGCTGGTGCTCATAACCTTGGCTGCCGACCACAAATTATGTGCTCGTTTGACTGAACTGTGGGGATAATTCAATCATTACGGGCTGCCTGTGGCCCCCTTGCTGCGGTTACTGGGGCTCCCTGAGGACACTGAATTGTTGGCTCCTTGGCTGATCCAGGCACAGGGACAGAAAGCCTATTTTAGTTACTTGATCAGAGGGCCAGGAAGCTGAGCTCACAATTCAGCATTAGCTCTCTCCTGTTGGTACTGTAATACCAACATATTTCAAAACAGATAGAGGGCTCTGCAAGGGTTTAGATACTTCTATGTACAAAGAAGATTTACAATGGCTTATTAAATGGGAGTTTTGAGGCTGGCTTCATGGGAAGTGCCAACCACGCTTTCTCCCAAATTTCCCCAGGTACCACTGTCAAAGGCAAAGCACTCATCTAGATGGATCATAGTTCTGACCCCAAATGATATTTCCAACTTTCCTTATAGATAATTCAATTTCTGAACTTCCTTTTCAGTGATATTAAGTGGAATAGGTTAAAAAAGTGGGCATTAAAGATATAGATGTATTCAGCATTGCTCAGGTGTCTCTGCTTTTTGCCAGTGCGTTAGCTGTATTGATTTTAGAATTTTAAATGACCCTTTCTACCAGATTTGATTAATATCTCTTTCCCGCATCTTAGCTACCTAGCTTCTTCACTCTCTCCTGTGCCATCTTCTTTACTCTCATACTGGCACACATTTGAGGCAGCTGACCTTCATATGACCAAAGTTCAGGAGATGTTGTGAGGAGGGTCCCTGGAGTCTGGTGATTAGCCTTTAAAGAGAGGATCTACCGTTCAAGGGTCAAGCCTTCAGGACATTGCCCAGCACTGGGAACAGAAACAGTGGACCTCCTGGCTTGGTAAGTACCAGACTGTTCTACTATGTGGCCTCCAGAGAAGAAACATTTAGCCAGGCAGAGGGCTAGAAGGCGAAATGAGATCTCTGGCAAGAGCTAGCCGGCCAGTCCCAATATCACTGTTATGGCATGAGGCTAGGGTCAGTTTCTTGACACTTCATCTCATCAATTAAAGGAGTCCTCTGCTACTGTTGGAGGACACTTCATTTAAACTTGTGTTCACACGTTATTTTATTCTCTCTCTGCAACTGAACTGCGAGATCCCTGAGGACGCTGCTGTGGTATGGCTTTGTACTCCTCTCCCCAGTGTCCCCCAGAGTAGCTGGGATGTGATGAATAATGACACTTTAGGTCAGGATTTTCCTTCTTTTTCAGAAGGTGGGGTGTGAGTGGGAGGATGACCACCCTTCCCCTGGGGTTGGTCACTCCTCAACCAGGATCGTTTTCACTTGTGACTGCATATTTCTTTTCATGATATTTTAAATTTGTTGTAAATGACAAAAGTAATATAACTACATTGCAGCAAATTTGGATAATTTATACATAAAATCATTTCTATTGTTAATACATGAATATACCTACTCTTAGTATTTTTATATGCATTTAAAATATTTTTAATGACAGTGTGCCTGAATATATTTTAAAGACTGTGACATTCTATTATCTTTTTCTTTTAATTATCCTCATAAATATTACTGGGATATAAAATTTTATTTCACTGTTTTCTTATTATTATCTGTTAGATATGTCATTTTTTCCTCATTGGTATTTATTAGATATGCCATCATTTTTTTCCTCATTGTTATCTATCAGGTATACCATTATTTAACTATTTCACTCTACTAGTCATAGATAGATGAGTAAATGACTATTAAGTCATTAGGAAATCTCCCTATTTGGATATAGTTTGACAAGTCATTATCATATAGCATAGTTCAGGCTCATAGTTGGTAGTCAATAAATGTTGGTTTTATTCCTGCTTCTCTTTCTCCCTTCTTTATGCTATCTTTATGGTGGTTTCTTACACGGCAAGCCTGAGCTTAGCGTATTTTTAACCCAGAGATTTCTAACTGGTTATTATGTAAATTTACCTTTGTTATTTCAATTAGCAATTTGTGGGGAGTACCAGTACTATGATCCCAAAGGTTCAGTTTTCTTTATGTTACTTGGTCAAGGGTATTGATTCTTTCTTTCTTGCCGGACATAAAATGTTAAAGCTACAAAGGATTGTTTGAAATCACCTTATCCAATGGTATCCCAATTGGTGCACTGTCAGAATTTTTCAAGGTGCTTAAAGGAATACTAATTTGGCACCCTACTCCAGTACCCTTGCCTGGAAAATCCCATGGACGGAGGAGCCTGGTGGGCTGCAGTCCATGGGGTCACTAAGGGTCGGACACGACTGAGCGACATTACTTTCACTTTTCACTTTCATGCATTGGAGAAGGAAATGGCAACCCTCTCCAGTATTCTTGCCCGGAGAATCCCAGGGACNCCCATGGACGGAGGAGCCTGGTGGGCTGCAGTCCATGGGGTCACTAAGGGTCGGACACGACTGAGCGACATTACTTTCACTTTTCACTTTCATGCATTGGAGAAGGAAATGGCAACCCTCTCCAGTATTCTTGCCCGGAGAATCCCAGGGACGGGGAAGCCTGGTGGGCTGCCGTCTATGGGATCACATAGAGTCGGACATGACTGAAGTGACTAATTCCTTACTAAGTCTTAATTTGGTGGCAGAGGATTGGGAATCTGCATTTCAATAAGCATCCCAGTGTTCTGATTTTGGTGGTAGAGGGACCATAACTTGAAATTATCATTTGGTTAGTAGATCTTGCTAACTTTCCAGAGTTGATTTTAGATTTTTATAATGTTCAGTCTTTTGCTTTTAAAAAACTAATTGAATCTCAAGATGACTTTATAGCAGGAGGCAAATATTACAATCACAATTATGTTCTGCAACAGGAAAGAAGTTCTAAATGAATCTTAACATTTTCCTTGACACGCTGCTATGTTTAAGTGTATTAAAGATGTCATTGAAAGGTGCAGGGGAGGAGAACGAACTTGATTTGGCAGGTGGGTGTTCACGGTACTATTATCCACAAGTGTCTGTGCTGATTGACAGTACCTCTTAACAGGCACTGTACTCAGTTGCAGCAGATTTAAGTGTATGGCTTTTTTCACTGAATATTTGAAACTGTTTTAGTTAACAGTATTAATTGTGCATAGACCAACTTGCAGCCACTGTTCCAAAGTGCTTAACGGATAATAAACCAAAAGGTTCTATGGACCTCTACTTAAAATAAATGTGGGTCAACCTCTGCCGTGTTGCTTAGGTATTATGTATTCTGAGTAGGGCAAATGTTAGCTCAGAGAAGGAATCTTCCCCATACTATAGATAAACAGTGAAACTCAGGAAGGTGAAATGCCCAAGGTCAGTTAGCTGGAAGGAGCTAAGCCAGAATTGGAGCTCAGATCTCCAGGGTCCTTGTTCTCTGCTCTTTCTACCATACCAAACTGCCCTTTTTGCAGAGTTTCTATCTAGTGAGAAACACTTGGTATTATGGCTGGTGGAGCTGCTATAATCTATATTTGTATTGAGAAGAGCACTGAAGCAAGGAATTCTACTCAATATTTTCTTTGGAAAACCAAACATGCTTTATTTCAT
Organism: Oreotragus oreotragus; assembly: GCA_006410675.1. Classification (NCBI taxonomy): domain Eukaryota; kingdom Metazoa; phylum Chordata; class Mammalia; order Artiodactyla; family Bovidae; genus Oreotragus; species Oreotragus oreotragus. Next base: position 13,968 of record SJYX01007188.1, read on the forward strand.
TTTTTTCACAATTTATTTAAACATCTCACATATACAAAATAGGTACAATTTAATTTTTCTGCTTGTCCGAGAAACAAGACTTCTTTGGAACCGTGGGAGAGGATGAAAATGAGACTGGCAAAGAACAAATGCTGAATTTAAAGAAGAGGACAATGTTGGGCAAATGATCCACTTACTTTGTGGGAATAAGATGTAAAGTACTGATGTTAAGTCAAATGAAAAAAATACACAATACAGCTCAACAGCAGAGGAGTATCTCTCCTCAAATTCTCCTAGCACCATCAACATTCTTCAAGTATCTGAAATACTGTTAATTAGCACCTTCGTATTTTGAACAAAAAAA
>SJYX01007189.1:0-10138 GCA_006410675.1 Oreotragus oreotragus
TTTTTTTTTTTTTTTTGGGAATATGAATAGGCTGAGAACATTCCAAAACTTCAGGTTCTAGTTTCTTTTTGCTTAACAGACTCTTCATTTTATCTCTCTCGTCTCCCATTTTACCGTAAGTAGTAAAGAGATACCAGAGCACACCTTCAAAACCTTGCTTAGAAATCTCAACTAAACACCTAATTGCATTGCTGACAAGTCCTATGTTCCACAAGAATACATTTCGGCCAAGTCCTTTATCACTTATAACAGGAGTCACCTTTCCTCCACAGACCAATAACATATTCCTTACTACCACTGAGATGTCACCAGAATAACCATTAATGTTTATATTTCTATCAGCATTCTGTGCATGATGATATGTGTATCTCTAAGATAGGTAATAGCTTCACAGGTGACTCAGTGGTAAAGAATCCGCCTGCCAATGCAGGAGACGCAAGTTCAATCCCTGGGTCTGCTGGAGAAGGAAATCGCAGTCCACTTCAGTGTTCTCTCCTGGGAAATCCCATGGACAGAGAAGCCTGGTGGGCTGTAGTCCACGAGGTCTCAAAGGGTTGGACCTGACTTGGCGACTAAACAAGATAGATGGTAGAAGGTTTCTATGTACAGTTCTCTTCTTTCTGAGCCCTCACTAGAATTTCTAATGTCCGTAATTCTGCCAACAAATTCTTCATAGCAATTCTAGGCTTCTAACAAGGACCTCAGGACTCATCCAGCCTCTATGCATTACCCAGTTCCAAATCCAGCTCCACTCTTTAGGCATTTGTCATGGCGGTTCTCTCCTTCACCCTAACACAATCTATATCAGTTTGCTAGGAATAGTAACATAATACCACAGATGAGGTAGCTTAACCAACAGAAATGGATTTTCTCACATTTCTGCAGGCTCTAAGTCCAAGATCCAGGCATCATCAGGCTGACCTCTGGTGTGGCTTCTGTTTCTGATGTTGCCTTCTCTCTGCATCCTCATGCAGTCCCTTCTCTCTGCATCCTCATGCGATCCCTTCTTTCTGCATCTACAGACAAAGCATGTTCTCTGGTGTCATTTTCTCTTCTTATAAGGACAGCAGGCATATCTGATTAATTCCTTACCCTTATGACCTCGTTTACCCTTAATTACCTTCTTAAAGGTCCTGTCTCCAAACAGTCACAGAGAAATTAAGATTTCCTCGTATGAATGTGGAGGAGACAGAGTTCAGTCCATAACAGGATCTAAGGGGTTCGTGTAAGGGCTTTGCTTGGGTGTGGAGAGAAATGAAGAGTGAGCCAGAAGCAAGACCAGACTTGCAAGCTCCTAGATCTAGAGAGAATCTTAAGAAATCATACACTAGCATTTGCTTCAGAGAGTGGGTGCCAGCTAAGTCAGAACTGATGATTTTCTATTCTCTCTCCAAATGTAGAGTATAGGGCCTCTACATCCGCATTAGGTCGTATAAGTCAAGGACTTCCTGATGAGGAACAAAATGTTTCATCTTTTCATCCTTCAAAACCATCAGGAACGATTTGCACATACACGTTCAACAGGAATTCACGTCCACATGGTTTAAATAGTCTTCCCCAGTGGCTCAGAGGTAAAGAATCCACCTGAAATGCAGGAGGAGACGCCGGTGTGATCCCTGGGTCAGGAAGGTTTCCTGGAGGAGGAAATGGCAAGCCACTCCAGTATTCTTGCCTGGAAAATTCCATGGACAGAGGAGCCTGACGGGCTACAATCTGTGGGGTCGCAAGGAGTCAGACACAGCTGAACAATTGAGCATGCATGCCTGGTTCACGCAGTAGAAGATGACAGAAGGCAAAGCACATTTCCTATTTGAAGAAACCAAGGCAATAGCTAAGGGATTAGGAAGTCACGTAGATCAATTCATCCAGAGACCTCTGTCGTTAAATCACTCCTTTTACCTTAGTGGAAACTGCAGTAAATCAGAAGTCAGGAGTGCTGGGCTGTGGTCCCAGTTCAACTCCCACTTAAGCACAGAATTCATCATCTCTGTATGAATTCTACATCTCTGTATCTCTGTTTCATTCTGTGCAAAACAGTGGTAGTAGAAATAGGCAGTGGCTGTTGAACTCGAAACTCTCTAAATACTCTACAGCTTTCTAACATTCCACAGCTATCTATTTAGTGTATATGTATATTTTTATTCCTCTGACATAATCTTATAGGTTCAGTTGTCCCCCACTTGACTTATTTTTGTGTTTCATGTTATCATAAACTGCAGTGACCCCAAACTGGAAACTGCATTTTAATGAAGTTTTGACTAATGCTGAATATACCTGGGCCTTGAATATTATTCTTCTTTTATGATTTCTCAATATCATATCTCTCTTTCTCCACAAGGGATGTTTGGCTGAGAATTGTGAACCCAAAATAAAGTTGAATATGATACGGCATTTAAGCATGAAGAAGTCGGGGGAGGGCTCAGTAACATTTACAGACAGTCCCAAAATAAAGATGTTTGTTTCCATGAGAAGTAAATTAAATAATCAACAGCACTCCTTTTCCTTATTTTCTATGGAGGCAATGTTTCGTTTACAAGACATAGCGTGAATTACGACCATGCCTTTTCTTCCATTGATTCTGTGTGTCAGACCCAGCTCAACTGAGAGCCCTGTCATTTAGAATGTAACCTTTCAGACAGCCTTGTGCAAACCTGCATGTCTGACGTTAAACCTGTTTGACATGGTACTTGGACCCTACAATGCCTTGAAATTTGATTCCAAAGTTTGCATACTAAATAATATTTTTTAAGGTCAGGATTGTCCTTGTTTAAAAATAGTTGTTCCCCTTTAGAAAGATCTTTAGATGATGTAATTGCCATATATTGCACTGCAATTTGAGAAGATCAGGTTCAAGTATCAAATTCTCAGACACTGGGTAAGAAGGGACTAAGAATGTGACAGAACTGATAAGCTTGGTCTCCTGGAAAAAGCATTTGCCATCTTACTTTTCAGCACCTTTTGTTGGTGGATTTACCCCCTTAAAATGAGAATCAAGAAAACTACCTATCTCTTAAAGACAGACCATGGTAAATGAAAAGGAAATCCAAAGTAATGGTAGTTACCTGATACAAAATACAGCCAAGCACTGTACTTTGAGGAGTAAATGTGCGTTTATTCTTTTGCCTAGGAAACACACAGGGGAGACCTACATGGCATGCTGAGAGGATTTGGAGGTTGAATTCTCAAAGTCTTGGTACAATGAATGTGGGTCTTAAGGACAATATTTCATAATACAAATTAGACAATAAGAAAAGAAAGCGGGACAGAGTGGGTGAGAGATTCAAACACACTTTGGAAAGCTTGACAGGAGAAGCTCCCAATTTCTTATTTTTATCCTTACAAAGCAGAATTCCTCACAGGAGCTCTGCATTCCTCAGGCTCAGACATGATTAAACACCATACCTTTTAAAATGTTTTACTATTCCAAGCTGAGGAATATATAAATAACCACTTTTCCAGCTACCACTCCTCAGCCTGGAATTTAAACTGAGTGCCTTCTGGGCTTCAGCCTGCTTTGACCAGACTTTGCATCAGAAGAACTTAAAAAGCTGCCTTGCTGAACAGCATCATGGAAGCCTCTGTAGGGGTAATAGACAATAAACAGCCCAAGAAGGTGGTAGGGGAGAGTGAGCAGCCAAGCGGAGCACATGCTTTTCCTTGTCTGGCATGTTTCAAGAAGCAGTGATGATGTAGTACTCATGTGACGAACTGAAAGAAGTTTGAACCAGCTCGGATCTATGATGTGCATGCATGCTGAGTCGCTCAGTTGTATCCGACTCTTTGCAACCCCATGTACTGTAGCCCACCAAGCTCCTCTGTCCATGGATTTCTTCAGGCAAGAATGCTGGAGTGGATTGCCATTCGCTTCTCCAGGGGATCTTCCTGATCCAGCGATCAAACCCGGGTCTCCTGCATTTCAGGTGGATTTTTTACCATCTGACCCACCAAAGGAGCCCCAGAGATCTAGAACAAAAGTTCCAAAAACCCCTCAGGGTGGCGGGTGTCAATAAGGATGTAGGGCTTTCATGACCAGGCAGATGGGAAGACATGAGTGTCCACTGGAGTCAGAGTGCTTCAGAATGAACACGTGAAGTGATAACACACCATCACAGCTCTGATCTGGACAGAGAAGTTCATGTGTCAGGGCCCCTGATGGGACCTACCTGATCTGATGCTGCCTTGACCTGCCTCCCACTTTCAATGTGAGCACCAGCCAAACTGAATACTCTTTTTTTTTTTTTTTGCAAAAACCAAAATGGCGGTTAGATTCCTACTCCTCTGCTTTTTCTCATACTGTGAAGGCCCTGCACCCTCCTGTCTTCCCTCTTTTCTTGTCTCTCTCTTCTCTTCCTCATTCAAGTATTGTTCTCCCCCCAAATACCAGTTCAGGAGTCAAAGAGTTAATCCCTCCCAAAATAACTTCCCTAGAAATGGTAGACCAACATCTGCTTCAGAATGAAATGTCACTTTCTGAGCCCTCACCCCAGACCCATGGTATAAGAATTCCAAGTAGTGGAGCCAGGAACCTTCATTTTAACAAGTCCCCAGGTGCTTCCAATGCTCTCTCAAGTCTGAGAAACTCTTCTGCAGCCTCACGGCACACCCCTGTAGCAGGAACTGTCAATATCCTGACAGTATCATACAGCTGTGGGTCTTTCTCAGTGGGTCTCCAACTTCAGTGTGCTTTAGAGTCTCATGGAAAACTAAAGCAAAATGCAGAGGCCCGGTCTCGGTGGATAGGGCCTTTGTAGTGTCCCAGGTGATCCTGACTCAGTAGGACTGAGAAGGACAGCTTATGGGCGTGGATGGCGGGGGTTGTGAGTCAGAGAGGACCCAAATGCAACCACAAGCTTCTTTGTAAGAGGAGCTTAGAAAACGATTTGCGCACATACACAAAGGAGGTGATGTGAAGACAGAACACAGAGAGTTTTGGAGCTGCTGCTCAAAGGCCACACCGCTGCAGCCACGAGCCGCAGAAGGCCAGTAACTACCAGAAGCTGGAAGACGGTAGGAACAGACTCTCTCCCAGAACTTCCAGCCGGAGTGTGGGTCTGCTGACACCTTTGATTTTATCCACTGATACTGATTCCAGACTTAGTGGCCTCCAGAAATGGGAGAGAATAAATTTCTGCTGTTTTCAGCCTCCGAGTTTGTGGCAATTTTTTACAGCAGCCACGGGAAATGAGTATATCTTTTAACTGATATGATGTAAATGTTGCTTAGGAAATTAACCTAGAATTAATGAGAATAATAAGAGGAGAATAGGCACCAGAGTGGGAACTAATTTATGGGAACAGAGATGCCAAATAGGATGCTTGTGGCAGAGGCCTCAGGTAAAGGAGCCGAAGTCATGAATTACGCTTGTGAAAACAAAGAAGAAAAAAAATATCCAAAAGCCATCTTGAATAAGAAATTGCAAAAATATGCAGCAGAAGACCTTGAGGTCCATAAAAGACTCGGATGAGGTAAAAGGTCTTTTTAATAAATGGTGCTAGAGACCCATCAAGAAAATAAAAGGACTTGGACTTCTACTTCATACCACAGATAAAAATTAATCACACAAAGATTGCAGATGTTAACATGAAAAATAAAACAATAATCTTGGAAGAAAATAGAGAAAGAAATCTTTTTAAACTTGTAATAGACAAAAAAAACCTTCCAAAACAGGGCATCCAAGTGATAATTATTTTTAAAATAAAAGCTAATTTAAAAACACCAGGAGTGGAAAAAATATATTACTAGTAGGAGATGATATTCATAGTACACATATCTGACAAAGGAATCATACCCTGAATATATAAAGAATTCTATTAATCAATAAAAAATGGGCAAAAGACTCAAACTAATACTAGCACCAAAGAGGGTATATGTCTAAATGGCCAAAAAACAAGTTTAAGATGTTCATCTTCATTAGTCATCATGAAATGTACATTTAAACCCACAGTGGGATAAATTCTGCATGACAACAGAATGGCTAAAATGTAAGATGAAAATTTCTCAAGTATTTCTGAGGATGTGGAGAAACTAGAACTTCTATATATTTGTGTTTCCAATGGGAAAACCCCTACAGAAACTACTAGGATTTGTCAGTGTCTACTAAAGCTGAACATATGCACAATCTATGACCTAGCAGTCCATTCTCAAAACAACAAAAGCACATACATGTGTTTATCAGGAGAAGTATATTAAAAATCCGTATGTGTCCAGTCACTCGATTGTGTCTGGCTCTGTGCGACCCCATGGACTGCAGCCCATCAGGCTCCTCTGCCCAGGGATTCTCCAGACAAGAGTACTGCAGGGGGTTGGCATTTCCTCCTCCAGAGGGCCGTCCCCCCCCAGGGATTGAAACCGCATCTCCTCCTGCATCCCTGGCAGTCTCCTGCATTGGCAAGTATGGAAGGATGTGTGCGGGCTCAGTCGTGTCCGACTCTCTTCAACCCTGTGGACTGTAGGCCATCAGTCTTCTGTCCACGGGGATTCTCCAGGTGGGAACACTGGAGTGGGTTGCAGTACCCTCCTCCAGGGGATCTTCCCAACCTAGGGACCAAACCCATGTCTCTTGTTCCCCTGCATTGGCAGGTGGATTCTTTACCCTGCACCACCTAGGAAGCTCAAAAAGTCCATAGCTCTATTCATAATAGTCTCAAACTGGAAATTACCCAAAAGCCCATCAGCAGTAGAGAGGATAAATAGATTGAGGTGTGCCCACACAATGGAACACTGTACACCAGTGAAGGTGAATTATCTACCACTAAACAGCACACATACCTACTTGTTTTTATTTTATATCTTTTGGCATTGTTTGAAATTTGTTCTTTTACTTTACCAGGGGTATTACTTTTTAAATCACAACATTAAAGTTTTACAATGTGTTAGGAAGGCTGCAGTCCATGCAGTCGCTGAGGGTCGGACACGACTGAGTGGCTTCACTTTCACTTTTCACTTTCATGCATTGGAGAAGGAAATGGCCACCCACTCCAGTGTTCTTGCCTGGAGAACCCCAGGGATGGGGGAGCCTGCTGGGCTGCCGTCTATGGGGTCACACAGAGTCAGACACGACTGAAGTGACTTAGCAGCAGCAGCAGGGCTTCATTGTACTCAGAAATGAGGAAGAAGCCAAATATAAAATATATTTGTGTATATATATATATATATACCCTGTGTGATTCTGTTTAATTAAAAGAGGAAATAAAAGGTAAACATATATGCTGCCAAAATACTAGATAGTGGTTACCTGCAGGGGAGAATGTAACTTGAGAGAATATGGGAAGGATTCTGGGAAGATGGCAATGACTTCTTTTATCTGGATATTGATTACAAAGGTGTGTACAGATTGTAAAACTTCAAGCTGCACACTCAATGTGCCATTCTCTGTACAGATTCCACTAACAATTTTATAAGACCCAAATGTCTAATAAATGACACAGATACATGCATGTAAATACGTCTTGGGTTCCTACATACCACATATGCACATAATACTGCTCTTTTGGAGGACTTAATAATCTTAGCACATTTTAAAGCTGAGCACTGAAATTCCTTCTGTCCCTTGTGATGACTTGCCCTTTCTCATAATTTTATTTGAAGTCACAGAAAGTTTGGTATTTAGGCATTTCAGCAGATTGTGCTTCTCCCAGTGAAAGGAAATAAGGAAATGTCACATGAAGACTTATATACCTCAGAGGCAGTTCTGCAAAATGTTCTTAATCATCTCATTTTCATCTCTCAGCCAGTCTTTTTGACTTAGAGGACTTATTTTTAGATAGCTGTGCAGCTGGTAGTTTAGAATCCAGCCATTCTACCCACCTCCTCTCCTTTCTCTGCCAGACCCTGTCCAATTGGGAATTTACATTTCCAATGGTCCCAGAAAGATTATGAGATTGGGATTAAGTCGACATGGAAAGAGCAACCATAGATCTGGACAAAAACTGATGTTTGCAATGGAACATTTGAAAACTAAAAATAATCATCATTTGATTTAAAACTGGAGTTTCATGAATTANCACATGAAGACTTATATACCTCAGAGGCAGTTCTGCAAAATGTTCTTAATCATCTCATTTTCATCTCTCAGCCAGTCTTTTTGACTTAGAGGACTTATTTTTAGATAGCTGTGCAGCTGGTAGTTTAGAATCCAGCCATTCTACCCACCTCCTCTCCTTTCTCTGCCAGACCCTGTCCAATTGGGAATTTACATTTCCAATGGTCCCAGAAAGATTATGAGATTGGGATTAAGTCGACATGGAAAGAGCAACCGTAGATCTGGACAAAAACTGATGTTTGCAATGGAACATTTGAAAACTAAAAATAATCATCATTTGATTTAAAACTGGAGTTTCATGAATTAGAAATGAGCTATGAAACTTTCACATCCAGGTCACTGGGTCACATTCCAATTTATATAATCAAATTAAGTAACCCACAAGTCAATTAAACATCAGTTAAAAATGAAGCATTCGACCATTCACTATATCTCAGTGGCACTCCAAGTGGGGATCCCCAGGTCCCAGTCTCTGAATCCAAAACTCCAGAAATAGGGCCCTGGGATCTGTGATTTATAATGCACACTCAAGTTTGAGAACCACTGATATACATGTGGTCCATAAGGAATTCAAACGTAACCGTTGTGCTGCACAAGCAAAATGTTTATCACATATCAGAATGGCTGTAATAGAAACTCACTAGCAGTTTTTTCTTAATGACCTCATAGGCCAGAAATAGCAAAAGAATATGTGGCAACAGAAACTGTCTTTATTTACAGAGACACGGAAGTGAGTGGGTGTGTGTAAGTCTTTGCTAGAGAGTCTGCCCTGTTCTGGGCCAGTGGGACCACAGTTGCCAGCATCCATGCATGCTGCTGTCCACTATGACCTGCAATTATCACATTTGCTTGGGTTTGGAAAAATTCTTTCATTTTCAAAACTCTGCCCACTGCCTAGAGACTCACAGAAATACTCAGTAATAGACCTACTAGCCCATCAATACAGTTTAGATAAATTTAAGGCAATAGGTGAAAGTTTACACTTTCTTTCAAGAGCAAATATAAATGCCAAAAAAAAGTTTTCCAGATGGGATTTGGTAAATAATTTGGCATTAATGTATCAAGGAAAACCAACCTGAGCTGAAAGAAGAGGATCTTTGGACTCAAGTCCCCATGGAGAAAACTCTGCCATTTAAGTGTGGAAATGTTTAATAAACATTTATCCAGCATCCATCATGTATAAAGCCCTGTGGTCATTTTGATCAGAGTCCCATGATGGAGGACACAGCAGCACTGCCTTAGAAATATAACCGCTACTCCTCTTTATAACAGGGGCAGAAGGCCAGCTTGAATTCGATTAATCAAGAAAAAAGGAAACGGAAGGATGGAAAAGGAGGTATTGGGATTTTATTGGCTCAACAAGTAAAATTCGGGAAGAGCAGGATGGAATATGCAAAATAAAATATAGAACCAGTGAGTCAGGCACTCTCTGAAGAATGCTTCCTGTCCGTCCTTATCTCTGCCTCCATTTTCTTAGCCGCATTTTCTCTCTCTCTTTGAAATGCTTCATTGAGATAAAATTGACAAGTCATACTAGCGATCCATCTTCTAAAGTGTGCATTTCAATGGCTTTTAGTGTTTTCAGAAAGTTATGTGTCCACCCCAATGATCAATGTTATTGAAGTATAGTTGATTTATAGTGCTAGTGGCAGGTGTACCACACAGCAATTCAGTTACACATACATACACACATATATATATATATATATTCTTTTTTAGAGTCTTTTCTCTTATCTTCCCTGGTAGCTCAGACAATAAAGCGTCTTGCTTACAATGCGGGAGACCTGGGTTTGATCCCTGGGTCGGGAAGATCCTCTGGAGAAGGAAATGACAACCCACTGCAGTACCCTTGCCTGGAAAATCCCATGGACAGAGGAGCATGGTGGGCTATAGTCCAAGGAGTCACAGAGAGTCGGACATGACTGAGTGACTTCACTCACTTTCCCTTATCAGTTCAGTTATTCAGTTGTGTTTGACTGTTTGCGACCCCATGGACTGCAGCATGCCAGGCTTCCCTGTCCATCACCAACTCACGGAGCTTGCTCAAATTCATCTCCATCGAGTCGGTGATGCCATCCAACCATCTCATCCTCTGTC
>SJYX01007190.1:0-38343 GCA_006410675.1 Oreotragus oreotragus
ATTTGCAGCTTGCTTTGCATGTGTGCTGGCTGTTTTATCTGTATTGGTATTTCTCATCAGAAAGTGCCATCTAATAGTATTTTTAATATTCAGTGGTTTGACAGATTTCTGTAATAAAGCTTTCACTTTTTAAAAACTAGATTGATCTGAAAAAGGAGTTTTCTTCAGTATTGCAGCCTCCACTTTATCTCTCTCTGCCCACTGACACCAAAACAGCCATATTCAAGATGATCAGCAGTTTCTGCTAAGTGATGGTTTTCTGCTAAAAGATTGCCTTTTTGTTTAGCTACTTCCTGCAGCATTTGACACGGGTTACCTTTCCTCCTCATAAACATCGCTTCCATTGTCTTTCATAATACACGCCTTCACCTGTGGTTTTCCTCCTGCCTCTTGATGTGCTTGGTCGTCTTTGTAGGTACCTCTGTGCTCTCAGCTCACTTTTCCTTCTGGGTAGTCTCTTTGAGTGATCTCATTGAGTCTCTTGGCTTCCGTTGTCCCTTTTTTGTTGATTTCTGTATCTTTTGTTAGTAGCCAAGGCCTTACTTGGTCCCTTGATTCCAAGCCCATAGTCAGTGACCTACAAGGGATCTCTGTTTGGATGACCCACAGGCATGTCTAAAATTTATATCATCCTCTTCCATCTTGTGATTCTGTCAGGATCAGAAGAGGGTGATCTGATTGAATGACACCCCTCAAGCCAGATACTGGAAAGCATTCTCAAGTGTTATTACACTAATATTCCTGGTATTTCATCTGGTGCTGTTGCTTCAGCTATGAGACTTCTCAGATATATTCATTTCTTCCTCTCTTTTGCTGGTCATGCAGGTCATTTTCATGTCTTGTCTGGATTCTCAGTATAGCAGTGAATTTTCTCTGCTCAGCCCTGCCCTCTTACATCCTGTTATTCACATTGTGGCTTGAGTGATCTACTCTGTTTATTTTATGCTTTTCCGATGGCTGCCCCAGGGACCTTAGGATGAAGTACCAGACTTTGAGAATGGCATCCCAGACCTTCCACGCAGTCTGGTCCCTATGTAACTTTTTTCTTCATCCCTTTTATTTCCTCAGAATCTGTCTTTGACTCTCATTCTGCCCTTTGCCTCTTGATTTTTGTATGTGATATTTCTTTTGCTTTATTTTTCCAAAGCTGAACTTAGGGCAGGTGGTATCTGATTATAATGCTCCTCTGTTAACCCTTTCATAGTATGTTTCACGCTGCACTCAGATTACTTTTGTTTTTCCCAGAATAAATACGTCCTCCTTGGCAGTGAAACAGCTCTTCTTGTTTCCTGGTATCTGGCGTTGTTTTCAGTATATGTTGTTTGAATGAATTATCGAACTTCCCTTTCCCCCTTTCCTCATTTGAATTGTGCAGTATTTTTGGGATACTATCCTCATGTCAACACTTATGCATTAAATGCTTATTTTAAAAAATTTAACTTTGCTCTGTTACTAATCCAGTGTCTGGGTGATGTAGTCACCACAGCAGGACTGTTCCTTAAGGAGCTCACACTTACTCTTTTGCCCAGTTAGCTGTTTCTGTGACTTGGTGGTCCTTCTGTCGTCCGAAGTGTTTTAGCTACAGCCTTTTCACAGCACTGCTGCTTTCCAGCTGATTGGTGTTTTCTCCGTTTCCCTTGCCTGTCCCTCTCCATCTCTTCAGCTGCTTAAGTGAGAATGCCTTAGGGCCCATTCCTAGGATTTCTTCTTTCCTCTGTCTATACTCATTCCCCAGGGGCCCTTCCAGTTTCATGATTTTGAATGAATAGCATTTCTGTGTTGATGACTCTCAGATTTCTTTATCCAACTTGGACCATTCTTCTGAACTCAAGACTTGTACGTCAGCTGCCTGTTTAACACTTGAACTTGGATGTTTAATGAGCATCTCAAACTTAAGACACCCTAAAACACCAGCTCCTCCTGCAGTTTTCTCTCATAGCAAGTAGCAACTTCCTCTTTCCCGTTGCTCAGGCCGAAAACCCAGAGTCATCCTGACCCCTCCCCCCACCCCGCCTTACCCTCTGTATCTAGTTCATCAGCAAACCTTGTTGGAAAATACATCCACATCCGACCACTTATCACCACCTTGTGTGCTGCTGCTCTGGTTCACGCTGCTGCCCTTCCTCACCCAGAGTATCCTAATAGCCTAGCTTAACTCTCTGCTCTGCTCTTACTGTCCACCCTCCGTTCTCCACAAAGCCACTCGCAGAATTCTTTAGAAAAGCAGCCTGAGCTTACCATTTCTCTTCTCCAGCTTCAGTAGCTTGCCATCGCATTCAGAGCCACTGCGTTAGGTCGCCTGTCTTTGTATTTGTTCTCTGCTGCTTTTCTGATCTGTGCCCTGTTACTTTGCACCTCACTTGTTCCTCTCCGGGCACATGTAGGCCTTTGCGCTGGACTGCCTGGAATGTTCTCCCAGATTATTTCCATGGCTCCGTCCCTCACTGTCTCCAGACCACTGCTCCAGTGACACCGTATCACTGAGGTTCCTCTTACTAACTTGCAACTCTCTACGTTCCTTTCCTACTTAATTTTTCTTTCTATTGCACTTACTGCCATCAAATATACTGTATATTTTAATCATTGTCTGTGTCCAACTACTGAAATGTTAGCATCATAAAAGTAGAGATTGTTTGCTCCTGTTCATTGCTAAATCAGTTTCTTAGAAACTGGCATGTAACAACTATCTGGTAAAAAATATGTGTTTAATGAGTATGGGAAACCTTATTTTCCTAATTCAGCATTTCAGGGCAACTATGCTTCTTATTTGCACAAAATAATACTGACAGCCACATTAAAATTATTCTGGATGGCATTTCAAAGGTCTAGTGCCAATATCCTGAACCACTGATCTAGAGAAGTTATCTTTACCCCAAACGAGTGCTTTTTAGAACTTTAGCTCCCTCTCTGCTTACCTTCCTACCTAATGCTACTTCTTAAAAGGATTCCCTAGTTTGTTAAATTTAAGAAATTGTATCAGTTATCATCCTCTTGGGAATTCAGAGCATATATTGGCATATCAAAGATATGAGTACTTTTGAATTAAAGAAATCTTTAACTCAGTTTTCCATACTTAATTGATGATCACATTGAAAATAGCAGCAATTGTAAGATGACTTCCAATTTCAGACATGTTAAATTGTGGGAAAAAAGTCTTAAAATTGATGAAATATGCAGTAATGATATCCTGAGACACATATTTGGGAACTGAAATTTATTCTACCAAGAGGTTATAGATATACGGATCTAAATATTAGTAAAGGGTTAGTAATAGGCTATAGTAGTGCTACTTCTTGTTCTGATATTATATATGTCACTTTTTCAAACAGCTGATAAGAATTCTTCAAAATCCGTGGGCAGCGATGCACCCTGTGTTGTAAAAGTGGTAAGGAAATGTTTCTAGCTGATTTTTTTCTTTTCTGTTGATTTAGTTGTAGTGTGTATTTTGTAAAACAATTTTTTAATAACTAGAATTAGTTAAACCATAAGGTACTGCATTTTTAATAATGTTTCATAATTATTAGATGAGACAAAACGTTTTATAGTTTTAAATAATCTGAATTCAAAAATTCTCTCCCCTCTTTTGAGTTAGAGTGACACTAGTATTTGTGGAAAAATGACTGAGAGGCTGGAGGTTTGCAGGTGTGGAGTAAAGATCTTTAGCTCATCCTTTATCTCAGCTGCATTTATGATAGATGAGATGCTTTTTTATATCCTACAGGACTATACTCCTTTCATGAACTTTATTGTGTTTTGTCATGCATTTGCTTCTGAACTTACACTTGGTCAGGTTTTATTTCCCGCTATCTTTCCCTTCCCCTTTCATTTTAGTAAATACAGTTATTTATTTGTGGTCATTTTGAAACTTCTTTTTGCTACCCTGACCTTGAAATTAATTTGTAATGGGTAAAGGTAGACGATATCTTGTCTAACATAGACATGCTCTGAATAGCCGGGTCAGTTTATATATTGGCAGTAACAAGCATTTTAACTACTATTTGCTAGTAAGTGAGGGTGTGTGCATCTTGTTGCTTACCAACATTTTAATTCCCCTCTCAAAATTCTTTATTATGTATGAAGAACATGTTTTTGTTAAATAGAAGTAAAAGGGTCTGTTATTTGGGCAGATTACCACAAAGTTCCCCAGTGCTGCTTTTTTTCCTAAAGGCTACAGATTTCTGGAATTAGAATTACTTCAAGGTTTTTTGTTTTGATTTGTCTTATTTTATTCTCTTAAAAAAAAAAAAGAATATATTTGATCCCATTTGAGTTAATAACTCTGGGATCTGAGTTGTTTTTTGATTGTTTTCACCAGGGTTTTATTCACGTGTAGTTTTTATGAGGAAATAGATATGAAATAAACAGTTTGAATCCTTTTTTGACAAGTGCATATGCCTGTATAATCCTACCTCTGTTAAAATACAGAGCATTTCTATCGCTCCCAAAAGATTCTGGTGTCATTTTCTGATCACCATGGAGGAAATCACTTGTCTGAGTTTCCTTCCTCCCTGTGGATTGTTTCTAGAATGTCCTATAAATGGTATTTATGCAGTACATTCTGTTTTGTCTCTGACTACTTATGCACAGCATAGTGTTTTAAAGGCTCAGGTATATTGTTGGCATCTCAGTTGCTTGGTCAGTCTTTATGTCATAGTATTATATGGTAGCTATATTAGAGTTAGTTTTCTGTTTCCTGTTGATAGACATTTGGATTGTTTCCAGTTTGGGGCTCTTATGAATAGACATTCTGTAAATACTCTGGTCACTGTACCTAGAATTACTGGTGTATAGGGAAGGTGCATATTTAAATTTATAAGAAAGTACTAGCCAGATTTCCAAAGTGGTTGTTACTGTTTTACACAGCCACCAGTAACATGTGAGAATTCCAGCTGCTCTGTGTCCCCTTTAACACTTGGAATTGTCAGGTATGTTGTTGGTGTGTTGTGACCGTGATACCAGAAGTATAGTAGTGCCTCATAGTTTTAGCTTATATTTACTTGCTGACTGGTTTTGAGCACTTTTGCGTTATGATTGTTGATAGCTTATATATTTTCCTTTGTGGAGCCGCTTCAGTCTTTTGTGGTCTTGTGGCACCGCCCTTCTCCCTCTTTTTTTTAATAACTCAGCTTTGCTTTTTATGATTCAGTGTAAGAGTTTTTCTGTATACAAGTCCTTTCTTAAATATATGTGTTGTGAATCTTTTCTCCTAGTTTGTAGTTTGTCTGTTTATTTTCTGAATACTTTTTCTGCATCTTTTGAGATGAATCATAGCATTTTCTTCTTTTATTTTGTTAATGTGGCATTTATATTGATTGATATTTGACTGGTAAACTGACTTTGTATTCTTAACAGACACTCTAGTTAGTTACGGTGTATTATGCTTTTTGCATAATGCTGGAATTGATGTGCTAATATTTCATTAAAGATTTTTGCATCTTTGTTCATGAAGGATGTCGGTTATTAATTTTTCCTAATATTCCTGCAATGAAAGCATTTCTCATCTCCTTGTTTGGTGTAGGTGTCAGGCTTCTTGGTGCACTGAGCTTGGTCTCCCCTTCTGGCCCCACAGCATCTCAAGTGTCCTGTCCTGGAGCTCATTTGCTTGTCTCTGGTCCTTTAGATTAGAAGTCACAGTCCTGTATTGCCTGTTTTGTCGGATGTCTGAGAATAGTAATTTTCCTGTATTTTGTCCAGTGTTCATATTTGTTTACTGCGAGAGGGCTAATTGAATCCCAGCTATTCCGTCATGCCCGTGGGTAGAAGCAACGTGGGTAACTTTAAAGTGGATGTGATTGGTTTGTTTCCCCTGCCATTTCACTTTTCTTTATGCCTTTTCATTTTGGATTTTTCTTCCTTTCCGTGTATTAAATTCCTTTGAAATACTTAATTTGCTGCTATATCAGAGGAACAAAAGTTTGTACTATTAAATTGGGTCATTTGCATGGAATTTGCATGGAATATTATCTGCATTTGTCTTTGATACGACAAATTAAAATATTAAAATCTATGGGTAAGATTAGTTTCTTCTTAGAATCTTTAAATAGTTTCCACTGTGGGAAGAAAAAAAGTCCCCTTATGAACTTAGCATAATAGTGAGGTTCAGAAAATACGGTTGCCTCTGGCCACTTGGCAGCTGCTTTACCTGCAGGGTTGTTTCCAGGTCTCGGAGGAAAGTGCCTGATCCGTGGCTTGTAGGTGGGCTGCTATGTAACCGTGTCTCTTTTTCTTCTGTGTAACCTTAGCTTCTTTAAAGTATGTTTTATTTAAGACTTATAATATTCGTCTTCATTATGAGTAGTTCTAAGAATTTTGTTATTCAGTGTCTCTTTCGCTTACAGAATTATGAAAGAAAATGGGTAGAAACGAGTATTTCCTCGCTGCTTAAGGAGCAAATTACATTTCTAAGTTAAAAGCCAATTGTCATCAACCCTGTTTCAGTCCTCTGTGTCTCCTGTCTCCTTAGTTTTATTAAGAACCAAACCCATCCCAGGGACCTAGACTATCTGACTTAAACTGAAAGCCTTCATAAGTCGCGAAAGCTTAGTAGCTATACTAGCCAGGTCTATATTTTTGGCCTTGTAATTTAGAGATGGCAATTCTGTAAGCTTGCTCTACTGCAGAATGTGTATACTGAAGACTTCCTATATTAGGAATGGGAGCTTGTCTTAAAGCAAGTAAGTTCTTCATTTTGTGTTAAGTTGCTTTTGTAACCTTTGGCAGATTTGCAGCTTGCTTTGCATGTGTGCTGGCTGTTTTATCTGTATTGGTATTTCTCATCAGAAAGTGCCATCTAATAGTATTTTTAATATTCAGTGGTTTGACAGATTTCTGTAATAAAGCTTTCACTTTTTAAAAACTAGATTGATCTGAAAAAGGAGTTTTCTTCAGTATTGCAGCCTCCACTTTATCTCTCTCTGCCCACTGACACCAAAACAGCCATATTCAAGATGATCAGCAGTTTCTGCTAAGTGATGGTTTTCTGCTAAAAGATTGCCTTTTTGTTTAGCTACTTCCTGCAGCATTTGACACGGGTTACCTTTCCTCCTCATAAACATCGCTTCCATTGTCTTTCATAATACACGCCTTCACCTGTGGTTTTCCTCCTGCCTCTTGATGTGCTTGGTCGTCTTTGTAGGTACCTCTGTGCTCTCAGCTCACTTTTCCTTCTGGGTAGTCTCTTTGAGTGATCTCATTGAGTCTCTTGGCTTCCGTTGTCCCTTTTTTGTTGATTTCTGTATCTTTTGTTAGTAGCCAAGGCCTTACTTGGTCCCTTGATTCCAAGCCCATAGTCAGTGACCTACAAGGGATCTCTGTTTGGATGACCCACAGGCATGTCTAAAATTTATATCATCCTCTTCCATCTTGTGATTCTGTCAGGATCAGAAGAGGGTGATCTGATTGAATGACACCCCTCAAGCCAGATACTGGAAAGCATTCTCAAGTGTTATTACACTAATATTCCTGGTATTTCATCTGGTGCTGTTGCTTCAGCTATGAGACTTCTCAGATATATTCATTTCTTCCTCTCTTTTGCTGGTCATGCAGGTCATTTTCATGTCTTGTCTGGATTCTCAGTATAGCAGTGAATTTTCTCTGCTCAGCCCTGCCCTCTTACATCCTGTTATTCACATTGTGGCTTGAGTGATCTACTCTGTTTATTTTATGCTTTTCCGATGGCTGCCCCAGGGACCTTAGGATGAAGTACCAGACTTTGAGAATGGCATCCCAGACCTTCCACGCAGTCTGGTCCCTATGTAACTTTTTTCTTCATCCCTTTTATTTCCTCAGAATCTGTCTTTGACTCTCATTCTGCCCTTTGCCTCTTGATTTTTGTATGTGATATTTCTTTTGCTTTATTTTTCCAAAGCTGAACTTAGGGCAGGTGGTATCTGATTATAATGCTCCTCTGTTAACCCTTTCATAGTATGTTTCACGCTGCACTCAGATTACTTTTGTTTTTCCCAGAATAAATACGTCCTCCTTGGCAGTGAAACAGCTCTTCTTGTTTCCTGGTATCTGGCGTTGTTTTCAGTATATGTTGTTTGAATGAATTATCGAACTTCCCTTTCCCCCTTTCCTCATTTGAATTGTGCAGTATTTTTGGGATACTATCCTCATGTCAACACTTGTGCATTAAATGCTTATTTTAAAAAATTTAACTTTGCTCTGTTACTAATCCAGTGTCTGGGTGATGTAGTCACCACAGCAGGACTGTTCCTTAAGGAGCTCACACTTACTCTTTTGCCCAGTTAGCTGTTTCTGTGACTTGGTGGTCCTTCTGTCGTCCGAAGTGTTTTAGCTACAGCCTTTTCACAGCACTGCTGCTTTCCAGCTGATTGGTGTTTTCTCCGTTTCCCTTGCCTGTCCCTCTCCATCTCTTCAGCTGCTTAAGTGAGAATGCCTTAGGGCCCATTCCTAGGATTTCTTCTTTCCTCTGTCTATACTCATTCCCCAGGGGCCCTTCCAGTTTCATGATTTTGAATGAATAGCATTTCTGTGTTGATGACTCTCAGATTTCTTTATCCAACTTGGACCATTCTTCTGAACTCAAGACTTGTACGTCAGCTGCCTGTTTAACACTTGAACTTGGATGTTTAATGAGCATCTCAAACTTAAGACACCCTAAAACACCAGCTCCTCCTGCAGTTTTCTCTCATAGCAAGTAGCAACTTCCTCTTTCCCGTTGCTCAGGCCGAAAACCCAGAGTCATCCTGACCCCTCCCCCCACCCCGCCTTACCCTCTGTATCTAGTTCATCAGCAAACCTTGTTGGAAAATACATCCACATCCGACCACTTATCACCACCTTGTGTGCTGCTGCTCTGGTTCACGCTGCTGCCCTTCCTCACCCAGAGTATCCTAATAGCCTAGCTTAACTCTCTGCTCTGCTCTTACTGTCCACCCTCCGTTCTCCACAAAGCCACTCGCAGAATTCTTTAGAAAAGCAGCCTGAGCTTACCATTTCTCTTCTCCAGCTTCAGTAGCTTGCCATCGCATTCAGAGCCACTGCGTTAGGTCGCCTGTCTTTGTATTTGTTCTCTGCTGCTTTTCTGATCTGTGCCCTGTTACTTTGCACCTCACTTGTTCCTCTCCGGGCACATGTAGGCCTTTGCGCTGGACTGCCTGGAATGTTCTCCCAGATTATTTCCATGGCTCCGTCCCTCACTGTCTCCAGACCACTGCTCCAGTGACACCGTATCACTGAGGTTCCTCTTACTAACTTGCAACTCTCTACGTTCCTTTCCTACTTAATTTTTCTTTCTATTGCACTTACTGCCATCAAATATACTGTATATTTTAATCATTGTCTGTGTCCAACTACTGAAATGTTAGCATCATAAAAGTAGAGATTGTTTGCTCCTGTTCATTGCTAAATCAGTTTCTTAGAAACTGGCATGTAACAACTATCTGGTAAAAAATATGTGTTTAATGAGTATGGGAAACCTTATTTTCCTAATTCAGCATTTCAGGGCAACTATGCTTCTTATTTGCACAAAATAATACTGACAGCCACATTAAAATTATTCTGGATGGCATTTCAAAGGTCTAGTGCCAATATCCTGAACCACTGATCTAGAGAAGTTATCTTTACCCCAAACGAGTGCTTTTTAGAACTTTAGCTCCCTCTCTGCTTACCTTCCTACCTAATGCTACTTCTTAAAAGGATTCCCTAGTTTGTTAAATTTAAGAAATTGTATCAGTTATCATCCTCTTGGGAATTCAGAGCATATATTGGCATATCAAAGATATGAGTACTTTTGAATTAAAGAAATCTTTAACTCAGTTTTCCATACTTAATTGATGATCACATTGAAAATAGCAGCAATTGTAAGATGACTTCCAATTTCAGACATGTTAAATTGTGGGAAAAAAGTCTTAAAATTGATGAAATATGCAGTAATGATATCCTGAGACACATATTTGGGAACTGAAATTTATTCTACCAAGAGGTTATAGATATACGGATCTAAATATTAGTAAAGGGTTAGTAATAGGCTATAGTAGTGCTACTTCTTGTTCTGATATTATATATGTCACTTTTTCAAACAGCTGATAAGAATTCTTCAAAATCCGTGGGCAGCGATGCACCCTGTGTTGTAAAAGTGGTAAGGAAATGTTTCTAGCTGATTTTTTTCTTTTCTGTTGATTTAGTTGTAGTGTGTATTTTGTAAAACAATTTTTTAATAACTAGAATTAGTTAAACCATAAGGTACTGCATTTTTAATAATGTTTCATAATTATTAGATGAGACAAAACGTTTTATAGTTTTAAATAATCTGAATTCAAAAATTCTCTCCCCTCTTTTGAGTTAGAGTGACACTAGTATTTGTGGAAAAATGACTGAGAGGCTGGAGGTTTGCAGGTGTGGAGTAAAGATCTTTAGCTCATCCTTTATCTCAGCTGCATTTATGATAGATGAGATGCTTTTTTATATCCTACAGGACTATACTCCTTTCATGAACTTTATTGTGTTTTGTCATGCATTTGCTTCTGAACTTACACTTGGTCAGGTTTTATTTCCCGCTATCTTTCCCTTCCCCTTTCATTTTAGTAAATACAGTTATTTATTTGTGGTCATTTTGAAACTTCTTTTTGCTACCCTGACCTTGAAATTAATTTGTAATGGGTAAAGGTAGACGATATCTTGTCTAACATAGACATGCTCTGAATAGCCGGGTCAGTTTATATATTGGCAGTAACAAGCATTTTAACTACTATTTGCTAGTAAGTGAGGGTGTGTGCATCTTGTTGCTTACCAACATTTTAATTCCCCTCTCAAAATTCTTTATTATGTATGAAGAACATGTTTTTGTTAAATAGAAGTAAAAGGGTCTGTTATTTGGGCAGATTACCACAAAGTTCCCCAGTGCTGCTTTTTTTCCTAAAGGCTACAGATTTCTGGAATTAGAATTACTTCAAGGTTTTTTGTTTTGATTTGTCTTATTTTATTCTCTTAAAAAAAAAAAAGAATATATTTGATCCCATTTGAGTTAATAACTCTGGGATCTGAGTTGTTTTTTGATTGTTTTCACCAGGGTTTTATTCACGTGTAGTTTTTATGAGGAAATAGATATGAAATAAACAGTTTGAATCCTTTTTTGACAAGTGCATATGCCTGTATAATCCTACCTCTGTTAAAATACAGAGCATTTCTATCGCTCCCAAAAGATTCTGGTGTCATTTTCTGATCACCATGGAGGAAATCACTTGTCTGAGTTTCCTTCCTCCCTGTGGATTGTTTCTAGAATGTCCTATAAATGGTATTTATGCAGTACATTCTGTTTTGTCTCTGACTACTTATGCACAGCATAGTGTTTTAAAGGCTCAGGTATATTGTTGGCATCTCAGTTGCTTGGTCAGTCTTTATGTCATAGTATTATATGGTAGCTATATTAGAGTTAGTTTTCTGTTTCCTGTTGATAGACATTTGGATTGTTTCCAGTTTGGGGCTCTTATGAATAGACATTCTGTAAATACTCTGGTCACTGTACCTAGAATTACTGGTGTATAGGGAAGGTGCATATTTAAATTTATAAGAAAGTACTAGCCAGATTTCCAAAGTGGTTGTTACTGTTTTACACAGCCACCAGTAACATGTGAGAATTCCAGCTGCTCTGTGTCCCCTTTAACACTTGGAATTGTCAGGTATGTTGTTGGTGTGTTGTGACCGTGATACCAGAAGTATAGTAGTGCCTCATAGTTTTAGCTTATATTTACTTGCTGACTGGTTTTGAGCACTTTTGCGTTATGATTGTTGATAGCTTATATATTTTCCTTTGTGGAGCCGCTTCAGTCTTTTGTGGTCTTGTGGCACCGCCCTTCTCCCTCTTTTTTTTAATAACTCAGCTTTGCTTTTTATGATTCAGTGTAAGAGTTTTTCTGTATACAAGTCCTTTCTTAAATATATGTGTTGTGAATCTTTTCTCCTAGTTTGTAGTTTGTCTGTTTATTTTCTGAATACTTTTTCTGCATCTTTTGAGATGAATCATAGCATTTTCTTCTTTTATTTTGTTAATGTGGCATTTATATTGATTGATATTTGACTGGTAAACTGACTTTGTATTCTTAACAGACACTCTAGTTAGTTACGGTGTATTATGCTTTTTGCATAATGCTGGAATTGATGTGCTAATATTTCATTAAAGATTTTTGCATCTTTGTTCATGAAGGATGTCGGTTATTAATTTTTCCTAATATTCCTGCAATGAAAGCATTTCTCATCTCCTTGTTTGGTGTAGGTGTCAGGCTTCTTGGTGCACTGAGCTTGGTCTCCCCTTCTGGCCCCACAGCATCTCAAGTGTCCTGTCCTGGAGCTCATTTGCTTGTCTCTGGTCCTTTAGATTAGAAGTCACAGTCCTGTATTGCCTGTTTTGTCGGATGTCTGAGAATAGTAATTTTCCTGTATTTTGTCCAGTGTTCATATTTGTTTACTGCGAGAGGGCTAATTGAATCCCAGCTATTCCGTCATGCCCGTGGGTAGAAGCAATGTGGGTAACTTTAAAGTGGATGTGATTGGTTTGTTTCCCCTGCCATTTCACTTTTCTTTATGCCTTTTCATTTTGGATTTTTCTTCCTTTCCATGTATTAAATTCCTTTGAAATACTTAATTTGCTGCTATATCAGAGGAACAAAAGTTTGTACTATTAAATTGGGTCATTTGCATGGAATTTGCATGGAATATTATCTGCATTTGTCTTTGATACGACAAATTAAAATATTAAAATCTATGGGTAAGATTAGTTTCTTCTTAGAATCTTTAAATAGTTTCCACTGTGGGAAGAAAAAAAGTCCCCTTATGAACTTAGCATAATAGTGAGGTTCAGAAAATACGGTTGCCTCTGGCCACTTGGCAGCTGCTTTACCTGCACGGTTGTTTCCAGGTCTCGGAGGAAAGTGCCTGATCCGTGGCTTGTAGGTGGGCTGCTATGTAACCGTGTCTCTTTTTCTTCTGTGTAACCTTAGCTTCTTTAAAGTATGTTTTATTTAAGACTTATAATATTCGTCTTCATTATGAGTAGTTCTAAGAATTTTGTTATTCAGTGTCTCTTTCGCTTACAGAATTATGAAAGAAAATGGGTAGAAACGAGTATTTCCTCGCTGCTTAAGGTAGCAAATTACATTTCTAAGTTAAAAGCCAATTGTCATCAACCCTGTTTCAGTCCTCTGTGTCTCCTGTCTCCTAATTTGGTTCTATTCCCATTCGCCTGTATTATGTCTTCCCTTTGTAATTAGGACGATGATAAATATTCAGCTGATTTCTCTCTTGCATTTAATATTTCAGTAACATTTTCAGTGTTGTGGTTTGTCTGTGATCCTGGAAGAATGCCATAAGCAAAATAATGTTGACTTTTTTTTTCCTGTCTTAAGAGGTGGGTTAGTGACTGCTGTTGGTCTTCTTCCCTCATACCTGTCTTTCCTGAACTCCTTTAAACCGCTGTAGCCCCCATTCTATATAGTTTCATCTGTTTTACAATTTCACTTGCTAATATCCTTCTCAAGGCTGTACTTGTTTTAGTTTTTTATGTGTTAATTTTATCTCCCTAACTAGATTTTAAGGGCTTTGTTTTAAAGTTTGTTTTCTTTATGCCACCCTTAAATGCCTGTTTCATTCTTTTCAAAACTTTTTGGCCATAATTGCTTGCCACCTTGTAACTTCCTGACACACCTGTTTCTGTCTCTTGTCTGTGCCTTTTAGCGCAGGCCTGTCTGTGATTTGTCTTCACTTGCGATAGGCAGTGCCATAACTCTGTTCATTACTAACCTGCAGTTCTTTTATTCTCATAGAGCTTTGTAGAAGTCAAAATGATTCATCAAATACAAACATGTGAATTGATTATCACTCCTTTCCAGTATTAAGATCAGAACTGTTTATGAACATTTGCTGTTTAAACATCAGGAGCTATTAAATACCATTTTTTTCAAAGAACAAGTACTATTTGGGGAAGCGTCATAATTAATTACCCAAAAAGCAAGATATAAAACTATAATACAGAGGTAATTTTATAAAATAGCTATATATAGAAAGAAAATATAGTATTTCCAGATTTTCTAAAGTGAATTGGTATCTTTAGAGAAAGAAAAAAAAGTTATTTAAGAAATAAAAGGCAAATTGATTTTTAATGTGAAATTAGACTTAATAATTTAATAGCATATGAAATCAAACAGTGGTTCTCAGCTATGGTTACACAGGATAATTACAATCTCCAAGTGCAGGGCTGGGTTATCGGTATTTTTAGTAAAGTCTCCTCAAGAAATTCTGTTGTGCATCAAGGCTGACAGCCGCTAGTGGGGTCTGGTGCCTGGAGCACCGTAGTTCTGAAAACTTCAGTGGGATCCTGTGCTCATGCCATGCTTACCTTTTACATGGGGGTACCAGGTACCCTGTGCTTCTGATAGGGTTTCTGTCTCCGTGTGGAAGACTGGTTAGAACATTTGATTACTGCAGTCTCAGTGTTAATTGGTATGCACAAGAGCTCCAAATATTAATCCATGCATTTCTTACATTTGGTCTTGAAGTAACGACTAACACATTTAAGATAGATGTTTAGGTATATGCTAGGTATAGTCTCTGGAGAAGACAATGGCACCCCACTCCAGTACTCTTGCCTGGCAAATCTCATGGACGGAGGAGCCTGGTGGGCTGCAGTCCATGGGGTCGCTTAGAGTTGAACACAACTGAGCGACTTAACTTTCACTTTTCACTTTCCTGCATTGGAGAAGGAAATGGCAACCCGCTCCAGTGTTCTTGCCTGGAGAATCCCAGGGACGAGGGAGCCTGGCAGGCTGCCGTCTATGGGGTTGCACAGAGTCAGACACAACTGAAGTGACTCAGCAGCAGCAGCAGCAGCAGGTGTAATCTCTGTCCTCCTCAGTGACCGTGTCTGGTTAACCCTAACTGACTTATGGGAGTGGTCCTGGACTCGCGGTGCTGGGGCACCGGTGATGGAGACCTGAGAGACACTCTCAACAATTTCAGGAAAGTAAACGTGCAGAGAGAAATGGTAAATTGGATAATGCAAGGAGGAAAGCGTCTCTCTGTGTTTGTGTGTTTTTTTATACTTATCTGTTTGTGTGGGGTCTTAGTCGTGGCACTCGCGCTCTTTCGTTTCGTTGCGGCAGGCAAGCCTCCCTCTAGCTCTGGCGCCTGGGCTTAGCTGCCTTTCGTTGCGGCAGGCAAGTCTCCCTCTAGCTCTGGTGCCTGGGCTTAGCTGCCTTTTGGCACGTGGGGTCTTAGCTCCCTGGCCAGGGATTGATCCCCTGTCCCCTGCACTGCAAGGTGGCTTCTTAACCCCTGGACCCCCAGGAAAGTCCCGCCTCTTGTGTGTCCTCGCTAAGACTGTATGATGGGTTACTTCATTCATTCCCCCTTAGTGGTCATGTCCTGAGCTAGTAGCAGAAGTGGCGATAGAGGTCAGGGCTGGGCTCTTGTCTTCTAACAGTTCTTTACGTTGTAGTCTGCTCCCAGTGTGCACTAGTAGCTGTCTGTAGTCCGAAGTTCTCTGGAAAGAAGTTGAAGACTGATGTTTAATTTCCCACACTGATGTTATGAGAAGTGACCTGAATTTTCAATTCATATATCATAATTTTTTGGTAGGAAGGAGAAACTTTATACAGCTTCATTTTTAAATGGCAGCCAGTTGCTTTTAGATGGTGCCGTTGAAATATATCACATTTTAATTTTTTTCTGTTGTCATCTTCATTTTGACACTTAGAAGTCTTAAAGAAACGTTTAGTGATATTCTAGTTAAAATGTCAGTCCCAATTTCTTTTCTAAATCTTGGCTATTATAGAGTTGGCAAAGTATTTTAGATTTGAAGTATGTTAATAAAATTTTTAGTTATGAGTTAAGGTATTTTCTTCAACAGAAATAGCTAGCTTTGGCTGGAGTGCAATGCCAAGGAAGTAGGTCCTTTATTTTGTTATAATGGAATTTTATTGAATTAGAAAAAAGGATGAAATGAGATCAAAGAGTCTTTATTGTAATGGGACTTTCAATATAATAGCTTGATTTATATAGGTTGATTCTTATTATTATAAGTTTAATAAATTATTGCCTGAAGGAAAGCTTGAAAATTAAAGTTGATATGACATAGGTTGAAACTGAATAAATCAGAATTTTATACAGATGGTAATAAGCCAGGAATGTGTCTTAGGAAACTCCTTTCAAACCTGAGTTACGAGCTACTCTAAAAGTTGGCCTTTGGAGAGTAACTTCCCAAAATCCCTCTCCTGAATTTCCGTTTCTTACACAGTTGTTACTCCTGCCGCAGGCCTGTTCTCAGCCATGGGCTCTAAGCACTCACAAGGGTCTGTCTAGCTCCCGTTGCTACAAGGAGAAGAACTACAGGTTATGGCAAGACTTGCGGTTGTGAGTCCACAAGGTAGTGATTTGGCCCACCTTAGTATATTGGTTAGTTTCTACTTCTTAAGACATGGTATACAGCCCTTGTATACCAGTCTCTTCCAAAGCTCGCCTGTAACAAATAAGGCTAGCTTATTTTCCAGTTCTGATCCCAGGTTTATGTATGTTGCTCCTTTGCTGTGGAATACTTATTCTTAGTGGCTACTGCGTGACTCTGCATGTTGTCTAATCAATCTTCCTGTCAGCACTTTAACTAGGGATTTCTATTCTTCTGAATAACAGGAAATCTGAGATACTAAACTGTGTATTTAGAGTAGCTTTGTTTAAATTTTAAGGAACAAAGTTAACTTCTGTGACAGTGAGAGTATCTTGAATAAAGAAAACGTGAACATATATTAAGTATTTGCATATTTGTGGAAATCTGCATATTTGTGGAAATCTACGTATTTCTGCAGATTTTCTCTCTGATAAGGTAATAGACTTCTCTTACCGCTTCTTCTAATGCTCTGCTGACCCTGGAACTCCAGTTACACAGACATTCTGACTGAAATAACTTTCTTCCCGAACTTCGCCAAAAGAAAACAGCCCCAAAATTAGTTTAGAAATATTAGGCTCCTTATTTGAAATTTTGATACTTAAAAAAATTTTTTAGACTGTTAATAATTAAGATAATAACATAAACTATCAAACGTTAAATACTGATCAGTTTTATTAGATAAAATTTACTATTTAGAGAGTTCACAAAATTATGTTTCCCACCATCCCAGATTTACTTAGCTAGGCAAAACTCCCAACAGGCTGATGTTTCTTGTTTTTCAAGTACTTTTTTATGACTGTAAGCCTCTTTACAAATAATTTTAACTGTTTATATCCCTTAAATGAGTATAGTTCACTCACATTGGTGGAAAATGTGCTTGTTGAGCCTCGTTTCCCTCTGAACTTTAAATTATCATGCGGGGAATAAATTGTAGGGTTCTCTCCTTGAAAATCATAGGAATGAAAACAAAGGATCTAGTCACATGGACATGCTTGCTTGCTCTGGGGTTCCAGAACACTTGTCTTGGTGAGAAGATTGGTTTCCTGCCAGTTTTGATGTTAGATATAACTGTAATGAGAAATAGGAAAGGAATGGGATTTTGCCACTATGGGTTAAATCAAGTGTTGAAATTTTTGTTAAATCTCAGAAATAATCTTGTAGCCCCTTGGTGAAACAGTTAGCATGGTTGCTGATCTTTGCTTAAGAGACAGTTTAATAATGGTGAAAATAAGGTTAACAATTTTTCTTGACTTTCTGCAAAGATTAAGCTATATATATATTTGATTTTGTATAGTTTACCACATGTAGAAGTGAACCCTGAGAAATACAAGACTTATGGACTCTTCTGAGACTATCTGAAATATATCCAAGCATTTTACTTAATCTCAAACATAGTTTATAAACTGAAATATCAAAATCATATTGTTGGAAGAGGGCTTCCTAGGTGGCTCAGATGGTAAAGAATCCGCTTACAATGCAGGAAACCCAGGTTCGGTTCCTGGGTTGGGAAGATCCCCTGAAGAAGGGAATGGCTACTCACTCTAGTATTCTTGCCTGGAGAATTCCACGGACAGAGGAGCCTGGTGGGGGAACAGTCCATGGGGTCGCAAAGAGTTTGGAAAGAAAAATTGATTTATTAGTGTTTTTTGAAGATTCATTGAAAATTACTCAGTAATTTTAACTAATGTGTGTACTAATGAACTCTTTTATTTTAAG
The DNA here is from genome assembly GCA_006410675.1 of Oreotragus oreotragus. NCBI lineage: Eukaryota > Metazoa > Chordata > Mammalia > Artiodactyla > Bovidae > Oreotragus > Oreotragus oreotragus. The sequence goes on from SJYX01007190.1 coordinate 18,116, forward strand.
GAACCCAGTGATAATGGACCTCTTTTTACTGAATTAAAGTTCTACCAGCGAGCTGCCAAACCAGAACAAAGTAAGAAATACAGTACACATGTGTTTGCACTTTTTAAATGACCACTGGTTTTGTTTTTTGTTTTAAGCCAAGATTAGAGCAGTATGGTTTTGTTATTTTTGTACTTTATAGATACATTGTACTTAATGAGATTTGTGTGAAAGAATTTTGATCTCTTAATGGATTTGTTATGGTAAGATTTCACTTATATTGATAATACAGAATTAATAAATAATATGTGATTTAGGACATAGTGTTAAAAACTGAGAGTTAGCCCTAATCCATGAGAATGGCTCAGGGATCTCCAAACCTTCTTTTGAGTGTTTTCTTAAATTCTGGAGACCATGACTTGCAGGTTTGCCATCACGATGAACTAGAACAGACCGCCAAGGGAGAGGGCAAGATCTCTTCCTGCTCCCCTGATCTTGCCTGTCCTGTCCCCTTCCCCTGTTCCCTCCCCTCTGCAGATCCAGGGAGTCCCCTGGTAGGCGGGTATTGAGTTGGGGAATCTCTCTAGAGGCTCTGTCTCTTCTCGAGCTTGATTTCCTGGCTGAGGACCTTTAGAATGAGGTAAAAAGTAAGACTGTGGAAACAAGTAAACACTTAGGTAATTGGAGATATTAATCTTAATGGTAGTACTGTGGTTTGACTTTTTAAAAAAATGTCTTTTGCAGATTTTTCATTTTAAAGACAACATGTAGGGCAGGATAGCACAATTTTGTATGTTAATAAGAACATTTCAGTTGTAAAGTACTTGTCATTTATTGGTTATTATGTACAGTATCTTTTGTGAATTAAGGTGGAATCTTACGCATTCTGTTCTTGAAGATATAAAAACCTGCTTAGGTATAACAAAACTGAAATCACAAGTATGTGTTTTAACTTGTAGTTCAGAAATGGATTCGTACCCATAAACTGAAGTACCTGGGTGTCCCTAAGTATTGGGGGTCTGGTCTACATGACAAAAATGGAAAAAGGTAAAAACATGCATGTTTTGTTTTTCTCCTCCCATTTTGAGCGTTTATTGTTTAGTTCGATTAGTCAAGAGTTATGTACTGAGCGCCTCCCTACAGTACTGCTTGGCCTTCACCTGGGTGTGTGGAGTGTCTTCTGCTGAGATGAACAAGGTGTTTTCTCTCATCTGGGGGGCTTGTCCCAAGTGGTAGCGGCTGCCTGGAACCCAGCTGACGAGTGGGAACACAAAGCCAGACGTGCCTGCGTTATTTTTTTTCCTTTAATAATGAATAAGCAAAGAGAAAACTTCATGTTACTTATGTTAGAGGGAGCCCTCGGGCTTCAATATGGCATTTCCTGTTAGAGCCATCAGTATAATCTGCCCACCTTGATGAGGTTTCAGTCTAGCTGATGAGAAAAGCAAAGTTGTTTGAAACAACCAGAGACCAGTTTAAGTGCCAAATTGTGTGATTCTGCCTCGTGTGTGTCTTAGGAATTCAGAGAGGAGAGGACATTGTGGGCAGAGTTGAGTTGGAGGAAACCTCCAATGCTTTTGATGCATAATTGACACTTTAAAAAATATTTGATTGAATGAATAGAGTGTCATTCAGCAGTGCTGGTAGCTGAGATTTGGAGAGTCGATTTGGTTGGAATTGGGATGTACTGGTTAGATGCTTTCAGCTGCAGGTAAAGATAAAACTGACTCAGCTCTCTTAAAGTCACCATCAAGTGCCCCGGTTCCTTTATCTTGGCTTTGTTCTGTGTTAATTCTCCATTGCGCAGTCTTACGGTGACTGCCCATTTCTAGACTTCACATGCAGACAGTCCCCCACAGCAGAAAATAGGGTTGGTTCTCGTGAGTTTCAGTTTCCTGGCAGGGAAACCATTCCTAGGGGTTTTGTGGCCGACGTCCCTCCATGTTTTCTTTGTTGGAGTTTTATCAGTGCTCATTCTTAAACCAGCCACTGGCAAGGGCAGGGTGGTCACAGCGATGAGACAGGGGAAAGGATAGAGAGCCTGAAGCTGAGCGGGCTCCACCAGACAAGATGGACATCAGAGGAGCTGCTGGTGGGCGGCCAGCACTCTGCACCGGGAAGTTCTGATCCTGGAACCCAGGGAGCTCGGCAACTCCAGGGGATGGCTAGATAGTATTTTGTTATAGTTTTGCTGGGACAGGTTTCTGTAGTTTTCATGAAATTTTTTAGAGAAATAGTATAGAGCAGACTAGACGCAGACACTTGGTTTCAAATCTGTATTTTGCCCCTGAAAATGTGTGTGACTGGGTACGTTACTCCTTTCTGTCTCTGCTACCACATCTGTGAAGCTGAGTAACACCTACCCACATAATAAAGAGTAGTACATGTAAAGCTGTTAGAATATGTGTGAGTGTTCGCTTTACTCTCGAAGGGGTCTTTGATCCCTTAAATATTAAGAATTGCTGGTTTAGAAAAGCACTGTAGGCAAGGAATAGCATCTCAAGCGGGGAGTGACCTGAACACGGGCAGAGTAGGCTTCTGGCCTTCGGGGTGGCCTCATGGCCATCGGTCTTTAACAAAGAAAGGGTGATTGCACACACATGACAAAGAGAAGGAAATGACTTGGAGAAAGAGGCTGAGCCAGGTAATGAAGACACGGAAGAAAGGGCTCTTTGGATCCTGTGTGAGGTAGGTGGCTGGAAGCTACTGCAGGTACTTAAACGAGGAACAGACACGTTTGAGGTACAGCTGACCCCCCATGGACTCCTGGTGACCTTACCACTGAGCCCGTGTCTTCTGTGACACAGAGTTGGCTGCAGATATCTTCTGAATGGAAAGGTACTTCACCCGTAAGGTAATGATTTACTTTTTAGATTGAAGCTCTTAAGAAATAATCATTTTAGTTCTTACAAAAGTAAAAAAGAAAGTAAGACTCCTTCCTGCCCTCTTCCCCTGCCAGAAGTCCTTACTTCCTCCTGTAACTCATCTGAAGTGGTGTGAATATAGTGCTTAGCACAGTGTTAGCCTCGTAAAAATGTTAGCTGCTATCGTTATTAAATCATTCATGCTGATTTATAGACTCCCATTATTTGCATTGTTTTATTCAAGTCCCCAGGAAAGCATACATCAGTGGTGGCTTTAGAGATGCTACCTGGAAGTAGCTTTTCCTTTAGTGCTTAGTGGTAGAAATAATTTTGTGGAAGAACGTGGTAAAGATTTCTGTGCAGTATACAGAATCTTGCTTCATTTGCTGTGGATAGTTTAGACATGGTGAGAAGAGGGAGGAATGGTTAAGAGTAGCGGTGGGGTGCTCTGTGAATAAAGACAGAGCTCCGCGTCCTGTGATGTGTTAATAGAATTAAACCAATAGAATTAAAACCACATGTGCTTCAGCTCCCTTTCAGAGTGTCAGCAGAGGCTGTATTTTTGTTACCTCCATGTTATTTTATAATAATCACACAATGATGTCACTCATTTGTAAAAACAGACACATCCATGTGTCCTTGGTTTCCTCCCTCAACCTCTCAAAACCTATTGTACAGAGGAAATCAGGAAGTCAGCATCACTGTTCCCTCTTTATTATGTTTGAGGTCGGGGTACTGAAGGTCTTAGAAAATTGAAGACATTTTGCCACTGACTAATTACATGACTTTGGACAAATAACTTTGCCTCTACAAATGTTAATTATTTTATTAAAAGATGTTTAAAAGGATTTCTGATTCTTTTCCAGCTCAAGAATAGGTAGAATCTTGGATTTTTTGTTTGGCATATTGCCTTTTAACTGTTAGGTCTTCCTTTTTCCTATAGAATTGTCATACAGTATTTTTATCTTAGAAACCTAAAATATGTAAGTAAGATTTTTGTGTCCTACTTACGTTTATTATTTTGATATATTTAGTGTGGTGGTCAAAAACGTGGATTCACCACTTCCTAGAGGACAAATGACTAATGATCAGTTTTCTTCTGCTGTAAAATGGGGCTCCTGGGGGTGCCTGCCTCATCAGGGTGATGGGAAGTTTAAATGCACTGACATCAATACATCTAAAGTGCTTAGAATAGGGCTGTTCTCATATTTCAGTAAATGCCAGCTGTTGTTGTTACAGTGATTATTAATCTTATTCCCATTAGAAAATAGCTTCATACATTTTGAGTGTTTGATACATCTTGGTTTTTTATTGACTTATTGAATGGTTTAACTAGACAGCTCAGAATAAAGATAAAAGTGGTTCACAGAGCAAAAGATGAACCATGTCACTGCGACCAGGTGCTGCTTTCCAGTGCCCTGAAGTGTACTGTATACACAGCATACAGAAATACATGTATAGTTATTGAATCGTAGAGTTTGGGTGCTGGAAGAGACCTTAGAAGGCGTGAGGCCCTACTGTCTTGTTTGACACCTATGGAACTTGGGGCCCAAACAAGAAATGTGACTCGGCTAAGGTGACAGAGTTGGTTTTGTGGCAAAACTGAAAATCTTTTATGTTTTTCTGGTACATTTACTGTTCCCCAAATCTTATCTGTCAAGTACTTAGTATACAGTTCTTTTATACCATCTAAGCAGTTTTATTGCATTTAGCTTTTGTTACAGCATCTCTTGACAGTCTTGATTTTAACAGAATGTTAATACTGCTAAAATGTCCCTTAAAAATAGAGAACAGTCACAGACAGGAAGCTGATAGCCAGAAGCATAAATTAACTTTCACTATGACAAAAATCAGTGATATTAGCCTTACTCAGATTATTTTATCTTTATTATCTTTACCATAAAGCATCTGTTGTCTTCTCTCTGTGGGTGTTTTTTCCTTGCATTGCATATGGTATCATGTAACTCGTTGAGACCAGGAGGCCCCTAAGATAAAAGGCAAAACCAGGAGAGCCCTTGCAGCTCTTGAGATTTTTCATTGGAAGAACTGGTTTCAGATGTCTTTCTTTCCTTTCGCTTTTTACTTTCTTACTAAACATTGCCTTGAAAAAAATTACTTTGAAAAGAGTACTCATGGCAAAGTAGGTTTTCCTGAGTTACATTTTGTTCATTGACTTTTCTTGTTTGTCTTTAGTTACAGATTTATGATAATAGATCGCTTTGGGAGTGACCTTCAGAAAATATATGAAGCAAATGCCAAAAGATTTTCTCGGAAAACTGTCTTGCAGCTAAGCTTAAGAATTGTATGTGAGCTACATTCTTCTCGTTTTTAATCCAGTAAAGGCTAGTTGTGTTGATGCTTGGTCCTCTGCTGGTTGGTGTCAGGTACTGCATTAATTTATTGTATATGATGCTTTCATAGCTGGATATTCTGGAATATATTCATGAACACGAGTATGTACACGGAGATATCAAGGCCTCAAATCTTCTTCTCAGCTACAAGAATCCTGACCAGGTAGGTTTATAACTTTAATTTCTACTGTTTAAAACCTGTTGTTTGAAAACAAATAGAGTTGCTATGAACTTTTGAACCCATGCCGAAGTTTTACTTTTTGAAGTAGATATGGTAATAATAATATTTCTTCTTGACACTTTTATCTCGTTAACATTCTACATTTTTGATGCGATTTGTTGGCACTTTATCAAGTTGGCTATTTTGCCCTAAATAATATTCAGAAGAAGTACTTGTGATACAAAATGAATTTCAAATAGCTATTTGGGGGTGGAAGCTTAAAATTACATAGTGCACCAATGAATTATGTTTGCCTGTCTGCTTTGTCATTTTTTTTATTTCCTTTGTTCAAGAAATCCATCAAATGTAAGTGTTCTGTTACTTGGAAAATTTGGTCTTTAACATGTTGATTATTGAAATCAATTGGTTTACAGAAATATCTTAGCTGTCTAAATTTGTATAGGGTTTGGAATTCAAATATGCATTTTTTAAGCTTATTACATTCACTTTGTAATTTTCACTTTTTAAGGAAAAGAGAAAAGTTGATGTTATTATACCTTTATTTGGGTCAATTTAGTTGGAGTTAGAGGGGATTATAATTTTCTTGAAGCTGACTCCATGATTTTGGTAAAAGTCAGGTTTCAGTTCAGTTCAGTCGCTCAGTTGTGTCTAACTCTGCAACCCCATGAACCGCAGCACGCCAGGCCTCCCTGTCCATCACCAGCTCTCGGAGTTCACCCACACCCATGTCCATTGAGTCGGTGATGCCATCCAACCATCTCATCCTGTCGTCCCCTTCTCCTCCTGCCCTCAATCTTTCCCAGCATCAGGGTCTTTTCCGGTGAGTCAGCTCTTCACATGAGGTGGCCAAAGTACTGGAGCTTCAGCATCAGTCCTTCCTATGAACACCCAGGACTGATCTCCTTTAGGGAGGACTGGTTGGATCTCCTTGCAGTCCAAGGGACTCTCAGGAGTCTTCTCCAACACAGGTTTAGCTGAAGTCATAGTTGGGCCTCTGTATTTAATCCGTTTTATGTATGTTCTCACTTCTTAACTTGAGCTTGTAAAAGAAAGGGATACTTAGGTGTGTTAAGTCAATATACTGTATTTTTTTTCTTCTTTGTCTTAGGCCTGACTTTGAATTCCTCTTGCTTAGCTTTCCCTTTCTCCTTTGGCTCCCCTTTCTTTTCCTGTCCTCCCCTTCTCTCTCTGTTACGGTGGCTGTAAGGAGCTATGTAGATACCACAGAAGAAAGTTGCCGGTTAGAGCAGGCTAATGGAGAAATCCTAAAGGCAGCCACAGAATCTCCAGGCAACTTACTCTATTTGCATTTATGTTAAAAATAAGCAAACAAGCAAACAGTACACAGCTAAGAACCTGAATGGAAAGGATTCCGTTAATTGAAGTAGACCAGACTTATATAATAAATACAAATATAATTTCTCTTTACAGTTGACTGAAACATGCTGCCTTTTGTTCAGGTGGAAATATTTTTGCAGCTTGGTTATCCTTTGGGCATAGGCTTTGGATGGAATAATTTTTTTAGTATTAGATGTATATGCTCAATCCAAACCCATATTTTTACTTCACTTCCCTCCTGTGACCAGATGCATACATCTGCGAGACAGTTACCTGGAGTTGGAGATGTAATATGTGGCTCTGGGACAGGAAAGCCAAATTTATTAGCTTTGTATGCTAATCAGATGTACATGTCCATGTCCATAGATATGTGTATACGTTATATTAAAATTTAGTTTTAATTATGAAGACTTGACTTTAACATATAATATTTAAATGTACCTTAGAGCCTCATCTAAAAGTTCTTCAGGTCATCATTATAATCGTGAAAATATTTTTATGAAGTGAATTGATGCTTGATTATTCTATAAGTAAAGAGAGGAAAAACTAACACACCACGTGTCAGCTAAGTTAGCACTTGCCCTCAATGTGTGGCAGTTGTATTGTGACAAGTATTGATGGTTTACTCTGCTCAGTTTTGTTTTTGATGCCATAAGAAAAAGTGTATGATTTATGATCCTTGCTCAAATTGAGGAGACAAGATTATTACACGTAAAACACATACTTGCGTAAGAAAGTCAGCTGGTATTATCTGCACTGCAGCTACACGGTCATTTAATGTTTTCTTTAAATAAAAAGTATTTCAGAAGTAAGTCCTTGATGGTCTTCGGGTGTTGGATCAGGCGTGGGGGTCACAGTGTGGCCTCCAGTGACAGTGTTCTGTTTCTGAGCTTTGCAGGCTTCAGTTTGTCTTGGTGCTTGGACATTCACAGGTGTACTTGGTAGACTATGGCCTTGCTTATCGATACTGTCCAGAAGGGACTCATAAAGAATACAAAGAAGACCCCAAAAGATGTCACGATGGCACGATTGAGTTCACCAGCATTGACGCGCACAACGGTGTGGGTACGTCCGAGGCGCCTGAGCCAGAGCTACAGCGCCGCTGCTTTCCGCTGAACTCCTGCTCCGCTCTTCATCCTGCATCAGTAGATAAGCAGACGGATCAGAACTGAAGAGGCAGGATGGGGCGGGGGAAGAAGAGAGAGCTTGAGGGACAGGGCACCTGTGTTCTCCCCGTCGTCTTCTCGCCCGTCAGAGGTCGAGACGGGTCGGTGCGGAGTAGTGCAGTCAGCCGCAGTGAGGGTTCTTTTGCTTTTCTTTAGCTTGATTGGCATGCTGGGGGCTTTCCCCCATGATGGAGAAGGAGATGACAATCCACTCCAGCCCTCTTGCCTGGAAAATCCCATGGACATAGGAGCCTGATAGGCTACAGTCCATGGGGTCGCAAAGAGTCGGACATGACTGAGCAACTTCACTTTTCTTCCCCCATAAAGGTCTGTGTTTTTTAATGCAGCTACAACTTTGTAACCAGTGGACTGACTTTGTCACCCATGCAGCTGGCCTGTTTCTTCAGCCGTTGTTTCTTTTTTTCCTATGTCCAACACTGTGGAGGAGCTAAAACCCCCAGTTCTCTGGGCTTCTTAATAGCTTGCAGCATTTTTAATATCTTCACATTTTCCGAGGGCACTATTAAATGTGTCATTGCTTTATAATTTGTTTCGTAGACTAGTAGTCTCAGTTTGAAACTGCAGAGTTTTGCCAGTTTGGGTTATCAGTTCAGTTCAGTTGCTCAGTCGTGTCCGACTCTTTGCGACCCCGTGAATCGCTGCAAGCTAGGCCTCCCTGTGCATCACCAACTCCCGGAGTTCACTCAGACTCATGTCCATTGAATCGGTGATGCCATCCAGCCATCTCATCCTCTGTCATCCCCTTCTCCTCCTGCCCCTAATCCCTCCCAGCATCAGAATCTTTTCCAATGAGTCAACTCTTTGCATGAGGTGGCCAAAGTACTGGAGTTTCAGCTTTAGCATGATTCCTTCCAAAGAAATCCCAGGGCTGATCTCGTTTGGGTTATAAAGTAAATTATTAGTCGAAGGTAGATGAGTTCTTTGATACTGCCCAGTATTCGGTGTTTTCTTCAAAACGAAGTCAAGATTGTATGATGAAAAAAAAAAAAGACCATAGGGTTGACTCTCTTTACCTTATTGCTTTAGATATACCTGAAATTCTGCCTTCAACATCATTTCACTTTATTAGTTGAAGGTAGATGAGTTCTTTGATACTGCCCAGTATTCGGTGTTTTCTTCAAAACGAAGTCAAGATTGTATGATGAAAAAAAAAAAAGACCATAGGGTTGACTCTCTTTACCTTATTGCTTTAGATATACCTGAAATTCTGCCTTCAACATCATTTCACGTGCTGAATCTGCTGTTTTGTTTCACAGCGCCATCAAGACGTGGTGACTTGGAAATCCTTGGTTATTGCATGATCCAGTGGCTTAGTGGCCATCTGCCATGGGAAGATAATTTGAAAGATCCTAACTACGTTAGAGATTCCAAAATCAGGTAAAGGAAAACGTACAGTAAATTATTTCAGGCAAAACAATGAGGCAGATGTTTGGTCAGAACTTCTTCACGAGGACCATAGCTTTAACTGACACTAATGTAGAAGAAAGTACTTGTTTAACAGTAAGATTCCTTGGATTTCTTTTTGTTAAATTTAATTTAGAAGAATGTTCGAAGTGTATTTAGGATGTAGCACAGTGCTGCTTAATGTGCTCTTTACTGTTATTAAGTGTTAATAACTTTCCATGGCATCAAGCATCAAACAATGACTCATTCTTTTAATTCTTAACAGATACAGAGAAAATATTGCAAGTTTGATGGACAAATGTTTTCCTGAGAAAAACAAGCCAGGTAAGAAAAGACTTCTTCAGTGTTCATAAGGATTTTGTTTTCTGAAAGGAAAAGCATCCTGAGGTCCGTAGACTGACCACCCTTAATATAAGAGCTTCGGTGTCATTAAGTGTAGCCATCTCACTGGGGCCTGCTCANTGTTTTCCTGAGAAAAACAAGCCAGGTAAGAAAAGACTTCTTCAGTGTTCATAAGGATTTTGTTTTCTGAAAGGAAAAGCATCCTGAGGTCCGTAGACTGACCACCCTTAATATAAGAGCTTCGGTGTCATTAAGTGTAGCCATCTCACTGGGCCTGCTCACGTAGGCCTTTCCACAGGTCACCTTACTCAGTTCTTACTCAGTGCTTTCAGTCAAGGAACCACATTTCATTCAGTAATGCAGCTGTTTTCTTAGTTGAGGCTCTGTTTTGTGCCTCAGACTCTCCTAGGCACTAGGGATACATCAGTGAACAAAATACATAAAAACTTCTGTCCTCATGAAGCTCTAGTTGGGAAAGATAGACAGTAAACAAGTGAGTAAATTGCACAGTTTATTGCATGGTTAGTACTGTGGCAAAAACGAAAAACACAGGAAATAGAATTGAAGCAATGGGGTGGGTTGTTACTGTAAATAGGGTGGCCTGGGATGGTCCTCCTGTGGAGGTGCCATTTGAGCAGCTGTGGTCAAGGAGACAGGGAGTGAGCTCCGGGAAGGAACGTGTCCATGTGGAAGGAACATGAGTGCCTGCTGATGCCTGCATCTAGGCCATCACGGGCTTTGGCTTTTACTTTGAGCAAGAGTGCATGAGGTGTGGAGGAAAGGAGGGACGTGAACTGTCTATCTTTAAGAGAACTCTCTCCAGCTCCTGTCTTGAAGATCGACTGCTAAGGCGGCGAGGCCGGGTACAGACAGGAACTGGTTAGGAGCCTCCTGCCATAATCCGACCAAGGGAAGTAGCAGTGCAGGTGTGAGCAGTGGCCAGTCTGGAAATATTTAGGTCTTCTCAAGCCTTTGCTCTATTGTCTCCTTTTCAGGGAGGTCTACCGTGAGCTTAAGCTGTTTAAATTTGCAGCCTATCAACCACATCTGGAAGTGGAATGCTACTGCTTTTTCAGCTTTGCTCCCTGTTGCCTTCTCCCAGTCACCAACCTCTCCCTCTGGCCTAATGAGTTACTAGCACAACTTCCAACATCCAGGATTTCTCTTTGAGCTATATGGAAATGGAATCATAGAGTGAACAAAACAGATAATTTCACAAGGGCAGGGATTTTTAACGTTCTAGTTTCTGGTGGCGTTCTTTTTCTTTCATTCAGTACTGCATTTGTGAAATTCATTCCCATTGTTATATTTTTTTAATGTTTTTATTTTTTTAACTTTATTGAGGAATAATTGACAAATATAATTCTATAATGTGATGATTTTCTGTGTAGGCATACCTCATTTTATAGCGATTCACTTTATCGCACTTTGCAGATATGTTTTTTTTCCTACTAATTGAAAGTTTGTGGCAACCTATGTCAAGTAAGTCTGTTGGTGCCGATTTTTACAACAGCATTTGCTCACTTCCTGTCTGTGTCAAACATTGTGGTAACTCCCACAATATCGTAAACTTTTTCATTATTATTATACTTCTTCTGGTGATTTGTGATCAATGATATTATTATTGTAAAAAATTATGACTCACTGAAGGCTCAGATAATGGTGGGCACTTCTTAGCAATAAAGTGTTTTTAAATTAAGGTATGTACATTTTTTTAGACATTGTGTTATTTCACACATAATAGACTACAGTGTAGCATAGACATCACATTTCAATGCACTGGGAAACCAGAAAAGGTGACTTGCTTTTTTGTGATACTTGCTTTATTGCGGCGGTCTGGAGCTAACCCGTGGTGTCTCCCAAGATCTGCCTGTACGTGTAGACTGGAGAACGATTACTAAGATGAACATGACTTAACACTGTTATCACCTTTCATAGTTCACAATGTTAACAGCGGCCTTTCTTGAAAAGACCAGCCGTGCTCTGTGATGCCACCTTTGTGTTCAATCGTGTGAATCTGTGAGTCCATTTCTGGGCTCGTTCATAGTAGTTGTGTTTTTTTTTTTCTGTTCTTTGGGCACGCTGTCTTAATTACTATAGCTTTCTCTGGTAGTTTAAGTCCTCTGGCACTTTTTCTTCTTTAAACTTGACTTTGCTGTTTTGCGTGATCCTTTGTATATTTTTACATTTTAGAATCACCTTGTCAGTTTCACACATATCCTCTTCCTCTGCAATGTGCTGAAATTTTGAATGGGATCGCAGGGACTCTGTGGACTAATTGGGGAGCATTGGCATCTTTATACAATTGATACTTTAGCAAATTTGGAAAACTCATCAGTGGCCACAGGACTGGAAAAGGTCAGTTTTCATTCCAGTCCCAAAGAAAGGCAATGCCAAAGAATGCTCCAACTACTGCACAATTGCTCTCATCCCACACGCTAGTAAAGTAATGCTCAAAATTCTCCAAGCCAGGCTTCAACTATATGTGAACCGTGAACTTCCTGATGTTCAAGCTGGTTTTAGAAAAGGCAGAGGAACCAGAGATCAAATCGCCAACATCCACTGGATCATCGAAAAAGCAAGAGAGTTTCAGAAAAACATCGATTTCTGCTTTATTGATTATACCAAAGCCTTTGACTGTGTGGATCACAATAAACTGTGGAAAATTCTTCAAGAGATGGGAATACCAGACCACCTGACCTTCCTCTTGAGAAGTCTGTATGCAGGTCAGGAAGCAACAGTTAGAACTGGACATGGAACAACAGACTGGTTCCAAATAGGAAAAGGAGTGCATCAAAGCTGTATATTGTCACCCTGCTTATTTAACTTATATGCAGAGTCCATCATGAGAAACGCTGGACTGGAAGAAACACAAGCTGGAATCAAGATTGCCGGGAGAAATATCAATAACCTCAGATATGCAGATGATACCACCCTTATGGCAGAAAGTGAAGAGGACCTAAAAAGCCTCTTGATGAAAGTGGAGAGTGAAAAAGTTGGCTTAAAGCTCAACATTCAGAAAACGAAGATCATGGCATCCGGTCCCATCACTAGATGTGTATAAGAGACAGCGGTGAGGCCATCCAACCATCTCATCCTCTGTTGCTCCCTTCTCATTTTGCCTTCAATCTTTCCCAGCATCACGGTCTTTCCTGAAGAGTCGGCTCTTCACATCAGGTGGCCAAAATATTGGAGTTTCAGCTTCAGCACCAGTCCTTCCAATTAATATTCAGGACTGACTTCCTTTAGGATTGACTGGTTGGATCCCCTTCCTGTCCAAGGGACTCTCAAGAGTCTTCTCTAGCACCACAATTCAAAAACATAAATTCTTTGGCACTCAGCCTTCTTTATGGTCCAACTCTCACATCTGTACATGACTACTGGCAAAACCATAGCTTTGACTTTATGGATCTTTGTTGGCAAATTGATGTTCTGCTTTTTAATACACTATATAGGTTTGTCATAGTTTTTCTTCCTAGGAGCAACCATCTTTTAATTTCATGACTACACTTATCATCCACAGTGATTTTGGAGCCCAAGAAAATAAAGTGTATGGCCGTTTGCATTTTTCCCCCATCTATTTGCTATGAAGTGGTTGCCATGATCTTAGTTTTTTTAATGTTGAGTTTTAAGCCAGTTTCTTCATTCTCTTCTTTCACTCTCATCGAGGCTTTTCAGTTCCTCTTTGCTTTCTGCCATTAGAGTGGTATCATTTACATATCTGAGGTTGTTGATATTTTTCCCAGCAATGTTGATTCCAGCTTGTGCTTCATCCAGCCTGGTATTTCACATGATATACTCTGCATAGAAGTTAAATTCACTGATCAGGGATCAAACCCAGGCTCTTGGCAGTGAAAACATGGAGTCCTAACCACTGGACTGCCAGGGAATTCCCACGCCCTGTCCATAATTTCATCACTATGTATTGACCAAGCTTTTTGCTTATCTTGGTTGCCAGGNATGGACATGAGTCTGAGTGAACTCCGGGAGTTGGTGATGGACAGGGAGGCCTGGCCTGCTGCAATTCATGGGGTCGCAAAGAGTTGGATACGACTGAGCGACTGAACTGAACTGAGCTTCCATTTAATTTGATGTCAGTGTCTCTGATCTGTGTTTATAGTTTTCATTTGGGAAAAATCTTGCCCATCTTTCATTATATATGTTTGTAGGTATTTGATGCTTTTTGATGGTATTGTATGTGATATGGTTTTATTACTTTTCTAGTTGCTTGTTGCTAGTGTATAGAAGTAAAATAGATTTTTAAATACTTTATATTCTGTGATTCTGTTAACTTTACCTATTGGTTAGCAGGTTTTTGATAGATTTCTTAGGCTTTTCTACATGCACTCTCGTGTTGTGAATAAGCCGTTTTGCATCTTCCATTCCACCCAGTGCCGTCTGTTTCTTTTTTTTGCCTTCCTGTACTGGCTAAAAGCTGCAGGACTTTCAGGCAGCATGGAAATGGTGCAGATTGGCTCCCTTGCTGTTCTTCTCTCAGAAGGGAAGTCCAGTATTTCACCACACTCGGTGACGTTTGCTTTCAGTTTTCTGTAGATCCCCTTTATCAGATTAAGAAAGTTGAAAGGAAGGATTTTCATTTCTTTTTTCTCATGTACCTGAGTATTTAGAATCATGCTTGACATGTGGTGGGTACTTAAAAATGTCCGAATAAATGAATGAATGAGTGTGTGTGTAGCACTGACATAGTATCTTGATTTATTGCATGTGGGAGGAGGATTTGAGGAGCTGGGAGAATGGGATTTTCTGTAATTGAGACAGAGAAAACTGTCCGGTGAGCAGGTTTTAGGGATTGGTCAGGATTTTGGATTTGGTTGGGATGTGAGATGCCAGTTACAGAACCAGTGTATGAGTCAGTGGAAGTCAGTGGATATACAAGTCTGGAGGTCAGTGGAAAGGCTGGACTGGGCATATGCATGTATGAGTCATTAACCCAAGGATGGATTTTTAGACGGGTGTTGAGAGGTGTTGATCTTGACTAGTAAGATTTCTTTTTATGGGTTTGGTTCTGCCTCAGTGTACAGTAGACCTTTTATCATTCACAAGTTGGTTTTTCTCTACCAGGCCTTGCTTGTGTTTCTTTTTTTAACCTGATTTTCATGTTTTATTTTTCATTTACCCAAAAAATGCAGCTGTCTTCTCTAGAACTAATGGCTTCTGTGGCAAAAAAAAAAAGAAAAAAAATTCTGGCTATGATATTTATTGTACTTAAGCACATTTTACTTCATAATATTTATTTTAGGTCCTTTTAAAAAGTAGCTTTAAAATTATATTAGTAATTGTTTTTATATATATTTAAATTTTAAGCTTGTCTTCTTTCTTACTGTCAGAATTAAAAGATGTTTTTTGCATTATATCTAAAAATACATTTTTAAATTTGACTTATCTAACAATTTCTGAATTCAAAAGCATACTTAAATGAAGACGTGATAGAAAAACATATTTAACAAGCTATATATTTGCATTCTAATGTTACTATAATTGTGGATCATTTTCTTAGAAGAGGTAAGTATGTTGTATTTATGATAAAACTACAAAATAGTTTGTTATTCTTTTAGATGAAATTGCTAAGTACATGGAAACAGTGAAATTACTGGATTATGTTGAAAAACCTCTTTATCAAAAGTTACGAGATATTCTTTTGCAAGGACTGAAAGCTATAGGAAGTAAGGATGATGGCAAGCTGGACCTCACTGTTGTGGAGAATGGAAGTTTGAAAGCAAAACCAGTGGCAAAGGTGAGTTTTGTTATTGAATTTTCCTTTGGGTTTCCTGTGACTGTTTGCAACAAATATAGGCAAGTAAACCAGTAGCTCAGTAAAGAAAATAGCAGATTGCTCTGCAGTTAAATATTTATCATCATTACATAAAAGCACACTCTATGATACGGAAAAATACATAGAGGGTTTTAGAAAAATGAGTATGTATTTCTTATGTCCGGTGGCAAGTTAAGAAATTCCCTGAACGAGTCTAACTTGGGATACTACTATCTAGCAGAGGAATTTGGGTGGAGCACTCAATTCACATACTGTGTGTCCTTTTCTCCCATGTCACCCCTTTCGGTTGATCTCGTGTTTCACTATTTCCTTGTTCATTGGTGTGGTCCAAGTATTTGCCATTTGAAAATTGGTTTTGAAAAATTATCATTTGAAAATTGCATTTGAAGGTTTCCTTATTTGTTGGTATATTTCCCATTTAAACATTATTTTGCTCTTTACAGAAATGTCACTTCATAAAGCTGTGTATCTGTATACAAGAATATTAATTTTTTGGAAAGAAATGTTAAATAATAAACCTATGGTAGAAGTATTGTACAGACTTGTAGATAACCCCTGGTATCACTTTAAAATTCAGATTTTAAAGTATGCATTATCTTACTGGTTATTTTTAATAATTATTGATTATCTTTTTCCTTTTTTAATCTGAAATTGTGTTAGCTACTTTTATATGAAAAAGGAAGACTACTTTTAGAAGAAAAATGTTTTTACATTATTGACTTTTAATTGTCATTAACTCTGTAAATTCAAGTAGATTTTTTGGAAGTCTCATGTTCCAAACTGAGATAAAGAGTTAAAAACAGATTTTCTCCCTTTAAAATAAGCAGCATATTAAAAGTTTTTCATAATTTTTTAATTTACAGAGGAGATAGGAATTTTGAAATTGAATCATAAATTTGACTTTTTTGGCTAATAGTAGATTTCTTTATAATTTCATTACAGAATCTGAAATTATACATATGCATCTATATATATATATCTTCTTGCTTTCATAAGTTTTGTCTTAATTGCACCTTATTCCATTTTTGTGGTCAACGACCACGAGGAAAACCATATCCAGTTTTATGTGAAGAGGATAAATTGAAGACTGAGTGGGATTTTTCAGGAAGGTGGTAAACTTAGAATTTGCATATATGTATAAACATACAGCTCACATCTTGCTCAGGACAGATTTTTGTGCATTAATATTTATAGCTGGCTTCTGTAGTGTTTTGCTCTAAAATTTTGCTGATTGAAAAATAACTCTGTTGTCCTGAGAACTTGTCTAGTGCCATCTTCCTTCCCTGTGCAAATCACTGTTGTTTGTAACTACATGCTGGAGAAAATTTTGTTTCCCCAGGTTGGCTGACTTTACAGCTGAATAGGTCAGTCTGCTGCAGAGCTAACATCTGTGACCTTATAATTCTCTTGTGTCCTTGGATAGTTCAGAAAGCTGGAAATTTCTTGTTAGATCATCCCCTACATGCATAAAGCTTCATTTAAGGAAAGAACATGAATAAAACTGAACCGTTAGGTTTCCTTCATTGATTTGGTGCCTTCCCCACCCCCCGGCCCATAACTGGCACAGGACTGTTTTTGTATTGAAAAGAAATTAATCAAAGTTAAGATTAGGTAAGATCCTGAAGCTGCTTGTTAGGCATTTAATTGTAGATTAATTGTTGATTTTGTTAGCCTTTTGGTTTTTATTTGTAAAATGAAAGAGTTAGTTTTTGTTTTTAAGCATCAGAACACTTTCTTCAAATAAATTTTAAATATACCACAGCTAAAACAGATAAAAGCAGAGCTTCATCCAACTTTTGAGTCTGAGGACTTCCAACAAGAGAAAGCTTTCTTCTCTGAGAAATTAGTATATCCCATCTCTTTTTTAGGAACGTGTATTTAGTTGAAATTCCTCTTTTTTTTTTGCTCTGATTTTCAGAATTTCAGATAGTTTCAGAGCTGAGTATAATGCTTTGTCATAGAAACTGTATTAATCCTTATAATTGCATATTTATTCTTTATTTTCCTCCATCATAATTTTTTTAAAAACTTAAATAAAAGTATACATTCTTTGTATTTAGGACACTCAAATCTGACGGAGAAGGCAGTAGCAACCCACTCCAGTAGTCTTGCCTGGAGAATCCCAGGGACAGAGGAGCCTGGTGGGCTGCCATCTATGGGGTCGCCCAGAGTCGGANTTTGTATTTAGGACACTCAAATCTGACGGAGAAGGCAGTAGCAACCCACTCCAGTAGTCTTGCCTGGAGAATCCCAGGGACAGAGGAGCCTGGTGGGCTGCCATCTATGGGGTCGCCCAGAGTCGGACATGACTGAAGTGACTTAGCAGCAGCAGCAGCAAATCTCTGAAAGGGATGAGTTTAATCAGTTCAATGTATATTTCTCTTTATATTCCTAAGAGATAAGAGTTTAGAAAAAAAACAAAACCTATAAGAATTGATCAGCAGTGAAATGAAGCAAGGCTTCAATCTAGTATTTTACAGCCATGCTTGATTGTGATACAGTAAATTTGGAAACTGTAGTGAAATATGAATGTATCCCCTTGTAACTGTTTTTGGTCTCAATAACCTAAGGCACCCCACCCCAGTACTCTTGCCTGGAAAATCCAATGGACGGAGGAGCCTGGTGGGCTGCAGTCCATGGGGTCGCTAACAGTCGGACAGACTGAGCGACTTCACTTTCACTTTTCTCTTTCATGCATTGGAGAAAGAAATGGCAACCCACTCCAGTATTCTTGCCTGGAGAATCCCAGGGATGGGCGAGCCTGGTGGGCTGCCGTCTATGGGGTCACACAGAGTCGGACACGACTGAAGTGACTTAGCAGCAGCAACCTAAGGGTATTATTTAAAGCACAGAATTTGGGTTTGACATAAAGCTGAAGTAGAAAGATACTAAGTATTAGTTTCTCCTTTAAAAGTACTGCATGCAAAGATTTCAACTGTTGATTAGAACTCGACACTTAGAATCTGTCGGTATAGTTCCAGCAGTTATTGGATTCACTGTGCACTCTTAAATCACTCTTCAGCAATTGTGTGTAGGGTCTAGTTTATGTGCCTGATCTAGGCTGGGTCCCCGGGGGCTACAGGGGTCAATAACACGTAGTTCTGTCCTTAAGAATCTCTCCCTGCCCCATCTGGGTTAAGAACAGCTTAATTTACTGGAAAGAACTCAGCAAGTTAAAAGACATTAGCTATTTTTTTTATAAGGTTTTGATTAAGTTGCTTGCCCAAGCCAACAAAAAGAGCTGTTCATTGGACTCTCTTGGGTCTCATCCCTGGAGATCTGCTGACTAGGTCTAGAGCATGGGCCTGCAAATTTTTTTTTTTTTTTAAATTTTATTTTCAAGCAATATATATTGTTGCTCCCTGTAAGTGATGTCCAAGTACCCTTTCTTCTACTTTCCGATTTTTTGTTTTTCTAAGTTATGTGATGCTAGTTGACCTTTCCATAGTTCCTTTGAAAAATCATTAACCATTGTTAAATAAATAATAAATAAATTCCTGCTGGCACTCAGCCTGGAACATGGTACAAAGAATTGAACAAGAGCAAAGAAAGATCTTCCAGCTCTGATCAGTGGCCTGCAGCTGCTCTGGTGAACAACTTCTGTCTCTTTGATGTGATCACACCTCAGCATCATTAAATTTATACCATGTAGCCTATAATTGAAGTCAGATTGCTCCAAATATACCATCTAAATTTGGTGAAGGTCTGTCTAGCTGTTTTTGTATGATAGAATAGCAGACTGTATTTTAACTATATAAATTTAGATCGTTGCAGTTGATACATTTGTTTTTTAATGGTAGTTTGCTCTTAAATCTGTATCTAAGTGGATTTGGTGTTTACTGAGAATGCCTTTTCCTATAAATCCCATTCAGTTCAGTTGCTCAGTTGTGAACAACTCTTTGCAACCCCGTGGACAGCAGCACACCAGACTTCCCTGTCCATTACCACCTCCCGGAGCTTGCTCAAACTCGAGTCCATTGAGTCGGTGGTGCCATCCACCCATCTCATCCTCTCTCGTCCCCTTCTCCTCATGCCTTCAGTCTTTTCCAGCATCAGGGTCTTTTCTAAGGAGTCAGTTCTTCACATCAGGTGGCCAAAGTATTCGAGCTTCACCTTCAGCATCAGTCTTTCCAGTGAATATTCAGGACCAATTTCCTTTAGGATTGACTGATTTCATCTCCTTGCTGTTCAAGGGACTCTGAAGAGTTTACTCCAACACCACAGTTCAAAAGCATCAATTCTTGCACGCTTCAGTTCAGTTCAGTTCAGCCCAGTCGTGTCCGACTCTTTGCGACCCTGTGAATCGCAGCACGCCAGGCCTCCCTGTGCATCACCATCTCCCGGAGTTCACTCAGACTCACGTCCATTGAGTCCGTGATGCCATCCAGCCATCTCATCCTCGGTCGTCCCCTTCTCCTCCTGCCCCCAATCCCTCCCAGCATCAGAGTCTTTTCCAGTGAATCAGCTCTTCTCATGAGGTGGCCAAAGTATTGGAGTTTCAGCTTTAGCATCATTCCTTCCAAAGAAATCCCAGGGTTGATCTCCTTCAGAATGGACTGGTTGGATCTCCTTGCAGTCCAAGGGACTCTCAAGAGTCTTCTCCAGCACTACAGTTCAAAAGCATCAATTCTTTGGCACTCAGCCTTCTTCACAGTCCAACTCTCACATCCATACATGACCACAGGAAAAACCATAGCCTTGACTAGGCGGACCTTAGTCGGCAAAGTAATGTCTCTGCTTTTGAATATACTATCCAGGTTGGTCATAACTTTTCTTCCAAGGAGTAAG
>SJYX01007190.1:40742-101049 GCA_006410675.1 Oreotragus oreotragus
GCATATAAGTTAAATAAGCAGGGTGACAATATACAGCCTTGACGTACTCCTTTTCCTATTTGGAACCAGTCTGTTGTTCCATGTCCAGTTCTAACTGTTGCTTCCTGACCTGCATACAGATTTCTCAAGAGGCAGGTTAGGTGGTCTGGTATTCCCATCTCTTGAAGAATTTTCCACAGTTTATTGTGATCCACACAGTCAAAGGCTTTAGCTTTCTTTATGATCCAACTCTCACATCCATACACGACTTCTTGAAAAACCGTAGCTTTGACTAGATAGACTTTTGTCAGCAAAGTAATGTCTCTGCTTTTTAATATGCTGTCTGGGTTTGTTCTGATAGCTTTTCTTCCAAGGAGCGAGTGTCTTTTCATTTCATGGCTGCAATCACCGTCTGCAGTGATTTGGGAGCCCAAGGAAATAAAGTCTGTCACTGTTTCCATTGCTTCCCTGTCTATTTGCCATGAAGTGGTGGGACCGTATATGCTGTCTGGGTTTGTTCTGATAGCTTTTCTTCCAAGGAGCGAGTGTCTTTTCATTTCATGGCTGCAATCACCGTCTGCAGTGATTTGGGAGCCCAAGGAAATAAAGTCTGTCACTGTTTCCATTGCTTCCCTGTCTATTTGCCATGAAGTGGTGGGACCGGATGCCATGATCTTTGTTTTCTGAATGTTGAGTTTTAAGCCAACTTTTTCACTCTTCTGTTTCACTTTCATCAGGAGGCTCCTTAGTTGTTCTTCACTTTCTGCATTAGGGTGGTGTCATCTGCATATCCGAGGTTATTGATATTTCTCCTGGTAGTCTTGATTGCAGCTTGTGCTTCAGCATTTCTCATGATGTACTCTACATATAAGTTAAATAAGCTAATAATATACAGCCTTGATGTACTCCTTCCCCGATTTGGAACCAGTCTGTTGTTCCATGTCCAGTTCTAACTGTTACTTCTTGACCTGCATACAGATTTCTCAGGAGGCAGGTCAGGTGGTCTGGTATTTTCATCTCTTTAAGAATTTTCCACAGTTTATTGTGATCTACACAAAGACTTTAGCGTAGTCAATGAAGCAGAAGTAGATATTCGGCTGCAATTCTGTTGCTTTTTTGATGATCCAACGGATGTTGGCAGTTTGATCTGTTTTCTCTGCCTTTTCTAAATCCAGCTTTCACATCTGAAAATTCTCAGTTCATGTATTGTTGAAGCCTGGCTTGGAGAATTTTGAGCATTACTTTGCTGGCATGTGAAATGAGTGCATTTGTGCAGTAATTTGAACGTTCATTGGTATTGCCCTTCTTTGGGATTGAAATGAAAACTGACCTTTTCTAGTCCTCTGGCCCCTGCTGAGTCGTCCAAATTTGCTGACATACTGTGTGCAGCACTTTCATAGCATCATCTTTTAGGATTTGAGATAGCTTAGCTGGAATTCCATCACCTCCTCTAGCTTTGTTCATAGTGATGTTTCCTAAGGCCCACTTGACTTCATACTCCAAGATGTCTGGTTTGACTCTTGGTGAGTGATCATACCGTCATGGTTATCTGGGTCATTAAGATCTTTTTTGTATAGTTCTGTGTATTCTTGCCACCTCTTAATATCTTTTGCTTCTCTTAGATCCATACCATTTCTGTACTTAATAAATCAGTAAATCCCAGTGTATCAATAAATCTCATTATTGATTTCTTTACTTTGAATGTTGTCTTATTTGGATTTTGTCAAGTATCTTTTGTCTCTAATTTTAAAAAATCCATTAAAACAAGTGAGATTATATCTGTGCAGTGAAACTCAGTCGTGTCTGACTCTTTGTGACCGCATGGACTATACAGTGCATGGAATTCTCCAGGCCAGAATACTGGAGTGGGTAGCCTTTCCCTTCTCCAGGGGCTCTTTGCAACTCAGGGATTGAACCCAGCTCTGTCTCCCACATTGCGGGTGGATTATTTTCTAGCTGAGCCACAAGGGAAGCCCTCCCTGTGCAGCACAGTGCACAAATAAGTCAGAAATTTGAACTTCACAAAAGTGAACACATGCGTTTAAATGACCCCTAAATCAAGATGTGGGTCATTCATTGAAACCTCTCTCAGCCATTACCCCTTCATTAAGAATAACCAACATTATGACTTCTGACATTGTGAATTCATTTTGCTATTTAAAAAAAAAACTTAGCAGTACCACTGTATGTTTTGTACACTTTTGAGTCTTTGATTCATTTGTGTTTCGAATTTCTGTGCTGTTGGAAGTAGCAAAAGTCTTTTTGGTTTTTGTTCCTATATAGTACTCTGTTATGGAGAAGGAAATGGCACCCCACCCCAGTACTCTTGCCTGGAAAATCCAATGGACGGAGTAGCCTGGTGGGCTGCAGTCCATGGGGTCACACAGAGTCGGACACGACTGAAGTGACTTAGCAGCAGCAGCAGCAGCATAGTACTCTGTTATGGAGAAGGAAATGGCAAGCCACTCNGTGCAGGCATAGTTGAGAACCTGTCTCTTATACACATCTAGATGTGTATAAGAGACAGGCAGTCCATGGGGTCACACAGAGTCGGACACGACTGAAGTGACTTAGCAGCAGCAGCAGCAGCATAGTACTCTGTTATGGAGAAGGAAATGGCAAGCCACTCCAGTACTCTTGCCTGGAGAATCCCATGGACAGAGGAGCCTGGTGGACCATGGTCCATGGGGTCACAGAGAGTCGGACACGACTGCAGTGACTGAGCGCGCAGGACTCTGTGATATGACTGTATCATGATTCATTTGTTTCTTCTGCTGTTCATGGACATATGCATTGTGATATGTTTTTATCGGTGATTGTGATTATACTATTAAAAACACTGTTATAAATTCTTTCAAGAAACACATAATTAATTCAAGTTGGGTGTGTACATAGTAGAGTTACCAGGGCGTAGGGTCTTACGCTTAATAGCTTTAGCAGATCCTGCCAAGGCTCTGTCCGCTTCACTCTCCCACCAGCAGCTTAGGAGAGTCTCAGTCGCTCACTGACACTACTTACTGCATTATGTTGATTTTATCTACTTTGGTAGATGTTTACTAGCATTTCTTTATGGTTTCAGTTTCATATCCTTGGGAATATTGATGTTGAACACTTTTTCTTGTGCACATCAGTCTTAACCTTTTTATGTGTGTGTGGGAAGTGCATTTTAGGTCCATTAAAATATGTCAGAGTTGTGTGCTTTTCTTTGATTGGCTGAGTTAAGTACTTTGTATATACACAATATATGTATTGCACATTTAAAAAATACAGTCTGTGGTTTTTCTTTTCACTCTCTTTAATATGACATCTTTGATGAACAGAAGTTCTGAACTTTAATGAAGCCTCATTCATCAGGGGTTTTTGGTGTGTGTGTGTGTGTGTGTGTGTGTATGGCTAGTGCTTTATGTATTCTAGTCTAGAAAGATTTTGTTCACAATCACTATTTTGTCAAGAAATTTTGTCTTTTTCACTTAGGTCTGTAATTTAACTTAGTCTGATTTTGTGAATGGTATGAATTGGTGTTTGTTTACCCTCTGGTTATCTAGCTGATCTGAACCATTTACTGGGAAGATCATAGTGTCCCTAGAGCAGGAAGCTGGTTTTCAGGTGGCCACACGTGTTTGTGTTTCTAGATACTCTGGTCTCTGCCACTGGCCTGCTCTCTTGTGTTTGTATCAGTGCCACACTGCTTGAACTACTGCTTTGTAGTAAAATTTGATAGTTAAGTTCTCCAGCTTTGTTCTTCTATGAGATTGTCTTTCTATTTTTGGCCCTTTGTACCTATAAATTTTACTATTTCCTCAAAAATACTAATGGGATTTTGATTGAGATTGCATTGACTTTTGGGGGAAACTGACATCTTCGCAGTATTCTTTTCTCTTCCATGAATATGGTATACCTCTATATTTATTTAGGTGTTCTTCCACTTACCTCAGTGATGTTTGTGGTTGCATCTGATGGTGTAGAGAATATACACATCTTCCATGTCTAACTGCTTACTTAATTCTTAGTCTGTTCCTTTTGCATCATCTATAATCATCCCAGACCTTTCCTTCATGTCATTTAGTTGTCAGCTCTGTCTTTGGTTTTTGAAATTTCTAATATACTTATAAATTCCATAATGATTATTTTTCTGCTTATTAGCTAGCTGGTTTCCTTGTTATTTCTTTTTCTTTTAATTCTCATTTCTTATTTCTTTAATTGTTAAAATCTTTTTTTAAGCCACTAGTTTACTTTCTTTTTGAGGGGAGGACTATGTTTTCTTCTTGCAGTGGCATCTCCAGCTGTGTATTGCATGCTGTGATCTGGGAGGGCACCATACCACAGTTGCTTCAGATGATTGTAGTGCAAATGAAAGGCACGGGGTGGCCTCCTTGACTGCATATTAAAATCACCTGGGAGCTTTTAAAAATTCCGCTACCTGGCTTACTACCTGGCTTACGCTCCAGACCAATTAAACCAAAAGCTATGGGATTGGACCTAGGCCTCAGGATTTTAGGGTGATTATGTTGTGCAGGCATAGTTGAGAACCACTGTCAACCAAAATTTGAGTATCTTAGAATTCTAGCTTCCATGTGGAAAGCATTCCTTTTGGCAAATAGACAAAACAGGTATTGGACATTTAAGTCTAAAAAGATTTTAAATAATAGCACTTATCAGCTTCATGACCATTTTGTATTCATAGACAGTTATTCATACATGCCATGTTTTAATTTTTATTGGAAGAGATAGAAAAGGAAATTTGGCGTCATATAAGTGCTTTGAATGGTATGTAGGGAGATTTATTTTTGGACATAATAAACAGATATGCATATAAGATATGCTCAAAACTTAGATCTCAAAAGACAGTATTCGACCAAGATTCCATTTTTCTGTGATATCATGACTAGTTTTTAGGAATTATATTAACATTTGTGTGAATTTATTTTTAATAAGGGATGAGTTTTTTAGAAGTTATCTTTCTGTGGAAATAATAATATTGCCTGTCTTGCTCATGAGATTGTTGTGTTGATTAAATGAGATTTAGAGAGTGCTTAGAACAGTGCTGAGCACATGATTGATCAGTAAGTGTTAACTGCAGCATTAATGCTGTTTCATTGAGCACATTTTCTCAAGTCTTTTCTGCTGTCTTGATGTCAAGAAAATAAAGAGTCAAATGAAATAACTTTTATTTCACTCTTTCAACACCTTTTGAACTAAGATCATGTATCACTAAAGTTCAGTTTATGCAAGCAAGTATATCAGGCAGATGTGAACGAAGACTAGCTTATATTGACTTGTGAGTATGTGTGTTTAAGTTGATTGTTTGGAATAGTAAATGATGGGGAATGGGTAAAAGTTGATTTTGCAAAAAAGACAAGATGATAATTGCTGTGAAATAAAGGTTCCAAACTGGAGCTGCATAACTCACTCATGTTAAAAATGGTTAAATTAATGAGTTTGAAGTTAATTTTCTTCCCTCAAGCTGTTGATTGATACTAAAGGACCTAGGCAGTTGATGTAAAGCAGAGGACTTCTGATGCCAGAGGATTCTGTGTTGACCATTCACCTGTGTTGTTTAGGGATTAGAAATGTTGTGGCATAGATGTATTGTGGGGGGAGGTCAGGCAGTCTGTTTTTAATAGGAACGCTAATGCAGTCTGGTTTACTTTTAAGAAACTTGTTCGTGAATGCCTTGAGAGCATTTAATTCCCCACCAGTACATACAGAGGGTTTGGTTTTCATTGAAATATGTATTTTAGAAATATTGGCCTCTTTAGTTTGCAACATGACAGCTTCAGAGTCTTATGCTTTTAATTCTTAGTTTGAAATTTACCCAGGGGACTTGATAGTGCTTAGTGCTGGTTATGTGAACCTTGGGTCTCCTTTGAACATTTATGTAGTACTCTGTAGTCTATCAGTACTTTTACGTTATTTCGCATATACTTTACAGCACTGATATGATATATATCTGCTTACAAATGATGAAAGTGAAAATCAGAAGTTAGATGAATTGTTCAGGGCCATACCACCAATAATTATTATTATTATGCATTTATATAGTTTTTTCCCTCATAGGAACTCAAGGCACTTGAAAATCTCGTAGTGGTTTTAGGTATAAAATATTAAAGACAGTTAAAGCATCACTAGCTATGCATTTGCCTCTTGCGGTGAGTTGCCCTTGCAACACCGTGACTTTGCCGGAGGTTCGGACATTAATGGTACAGGTCACGGAGGCCTCAGGTCGTATTAATTCCAGCACGGAAGAGAGCACTGTCGTGTGTGAGTCTTCAGACGCTTGCTTGTTGAATGTCTGCATGCAGCTTTCAGTTGTTCAGAGATCACAAGTTTGATCATATTTGTGGTGCTTGTGATGTGAGTGATGATAGAGTCTCAAAAAGCCGTTGTTGCCAGCACTGTGGAAGGTGGTTGGCTGTTTCCTGCAGTGCTTATACCAGGAGACGCTGCCAGGCTGTGATTGCCTGTATTCCTCGATGGCAGTAAGTTCTCAGTCGTGTAGTATTCCTGGAGATCACGTGCGCAGATTCAGCTTGTTTTTCAGCTCGTCATCTGCTCAGCGGCTGTCTTTTTCTTTAGGAGTGTGGGTGACAGTATTTGCTCCAGATAAGCAAGTGGACGTTTATGCCTACTTTGTGAAAGCAGTTTTTGCTAAAAAATGTTGCCCATAGAGTAAGCAATCACGTGTACTTGCCACCAAGTTGCAGTGTATTCTCACAGATGTGTTAGTTTTATTTGCTAACTCATGAGTTAGCAATGATCTTTGCTGCACCATTTTCTTATAATTACAGGGAGCGCTTCATTCTTCATGGCCTAAGAGTGTGGTAGCTTGAACTGGTGAAGGACGTAGATATTCCACATTTTGTTAGCCACGGAAGGAAAATCAGGGTTTGACCATGTCATGTTGCCTGTGTCACTTTACAGATTGATTAATACTTCACAGAGTGAAATTCTGTATATGTGTGATTACAGTGGACTCATTTATGGAACTCTGAAATGACTTCTTATCAGTGAAAGTGTTAGTCGCTTGTGTCCGACTCTTTGCGACCCCGTGAACTGTAGCCCGCAAGCTCCTCTGTCTGGAGATTCTCCAGGCAAGCATACTGGAATGGGTTGCCATGCCTTCCTCCAGGGGATCTTCCCAACCCAGAGATCAAACCCAGGTCTCCCACACTGCAAGTAGATTCTTTACCATCTGAGCCACCAGGGAAGCCCAAGAGTATTGCAATGGGTAGCCTGTCCCTTCTTCAGGGGGTCTTCCCAACCCAGGAATCAAACCGGGATCTCCTGCATTGTAGGTGGATTCTTTACCAGCTCAGCTACCAGGGAATCCTGGTATGCAGTAGGTGCTTAGAAAATACATGATGGGGTTCCTGCCTCTTTTCCAGTAGAATCAAGGTTACCGTGGAAGGAAATTACAGCATGTGTTATTCTTATCACAACCTTTAACACACAAACTCATTTAAATTAATAAATCACTTTGATGTATTGTAACATTTAGACCATTCTTTAAATTCATCTGCCCTTCACTTAAGTCATGGACTCATTTCCTAACCCACATCCCATCTTTTCATCTCTTCTGTTTTCTGTTACATCTGTTCGCTTCCTACTTTTTCTCAAAACATTTCTAGAATTACTTAATGTCCATTTACATGGTTTTTAAGGGGCTTGCATCGTCAGCTCTTTGTTTTTACTGTAGTAGTGGGCTACTTGCTCAACAGGTGCAGACCCCTAGATATGCATGCATGTGTAACATGCATGATGGCAGTTGGGTCCAGGGTGGCAGAGCAGGTAACGAGGGCGTGGGCAGTGGCTGGCCAGGAACACACGAATGGCTCTCCAGGAAGGGGTCTGTTAGAGTGAGAGCACCGCAATTGGTAACCACCATGTCACTCTGAAAAGTCTTGTGGGAGGAAGTTCTGATAAGAACCATGAGCTCTGAGTCCTCATGGCCTTACCCCCACCAGATTGAAATACGGAACAAGCTTTTCTTCTGTCCCAGCGTCAGTTATTTCTGCCTAGACAGTGAAATTTAACTAAGATCCACTGGTTTTATAAATACTGTGGTGTAGCACATAGATTTCTTTACGGTCATAGAAGATACATTCTGTCTTTTTCCTTTTAGTTACCACTAGTAACAAATATTCTATTTCTGGCTACTGTTAAGGAATATAATAGTAATTTGTAAAGTATCTACATTTGCCTGATGATTTCAGTGGCCTTAATCAAAGAAGTCCAATAAGATTAACCGTCTGTTGCAATCTCATGTTTGTGTGTAGAGTTTGACACATGTACAGTACCAAACATTTAAACTTTTTAAGCTGTGCGTTCTAAGTTTCTATAATAAACACTTTTTAAAAATGTGGTTTCCTGTGAGGAAGGGAGGGAACAGTAATTTTAAAAAGTTGTGCATGTTTGATTGCACAGTGTCTTCATTGCGGTGCATGGACTGAGCAGGGGCTGCGCTACAGCTGTGAAGCACTGGCTTCTCATTGCCATGGCTTCTCTTGTCGCAGAGCGCAGGCTGTAGGCACGTTGTGAAGCACTGGCTTCTCATTGCCATGGCTTCTCTTGCTGCAGAGCACAGGCTGTAGGCACGTGAGCTTTAGCAGTTGCAGCAGATGGACTCGGTGGCGAGGCCCCCGGGCCCTCGAGCACAGACTCGGTGGGTAAGGCACAGGGGCTTAGTTGCTCTGCAGCCTGTGGGATCTTCCCCAACCCGGGATCGAACCCGTGTCCCCTGCATTGGCAGGTGGATTCTTATCCACTGTACCACCAGGGAAGCCCCATGTAATAAACATTGATGACTTTTGTAATAAGCGGGGAAAAAACCCAACAACAGTCCTTGAGCACACATCTCCTTTGCTGTAACCGTGAATTTGATTGGCTTCTCTTAGATGCTACTGAAAGCATTTAGAGGTTATCTTTGGAGAAGGAAATGGCACCCCACTCCAGTACTCTCCCTGGAGAATCCCATGGGCCCATGGGCGGAGGAGCTTGGTGGGCTACAGTCCCCGGGTCGCAAAGAGGCGGACATGGCTGAGCGACTTCACTTCCACTTGGGATGTCTGAGTTGGGGTGCAAAGAATTGGTTCTTGGTTTTTGTCTCTGAAGACTTTTCTTCTCTTTTCCCTTAAAATAGCTTACTGGCCTCCATTCAGTTGGACTGTTAGAAAGTTATCAGTTCAATGCATCTAGCTGATTTCTCTTCCTGTTTTTAAATTAGAGGCGAGAAGCTGCTAATTAACTAAGTTGTAGCCTAGCATATTTAGGCACTTCAGAAATACAATGTGTAATGTATGCACTCATGCCCTTTGAAATAAACCTGATTTTTAAAAGGTATTCTAGCCATGCTGAATTAAAAGAAAGCCTTATCCTAAGCTTATGAATTACTCTTGTATGTCCTGTAATATTTTGGTTTTGTTTATAAATGTAAAGAAAGGGACCTGTGAGACCTGATATGGAATATGTCAAAGTCAGAGCTCAGCACACTTTGTGAAGTTGTTTTCTGTTCACAGAGAACCAAAATAATGCACTGTCTGAAGCCCAGGATGCTGTCAGGTAACAAAGTGAAGCATTTGGTAATATTGGGAGAAAGAAGCCGGCAGCACGTTATTAGGAAGTTTACTCATTGCCTTGTAAAATGAGTAACATACTTAGATATTCTTTAACATGAAGGTTTTGTTGTTAATTGGTCTTAGTCTGTAGACCGTTGGTCTTTTCCATCTTTACTGTATGCACTGTCAGAAGAGTAGGGCAAGAGACACCCACCTGGAGCGTGGACTCATGAGATCCAGTGCTTTCCCCAGTGCATCCTGCTCAAACACAGGTGTTTCTTTTGTTGGTTGAATACTGTCTGATTTTCGTTCCTCTGTAATTTACCTGCACGGGGATACAGAAAGCTCCTACTTATTCAATAAGCTTGAAAACAAGATGAATGCATTGGGTTCTTAGGTAGAACGTATTGGATAGCTCCCTTTATAATGAGCATTTAAAAATCTGCCCTCCTAAAACTGGAAAATGCATTCTCTCCAGTATGGAAAGCAACATAGTACTGAAATATTCCTCCTTAATTTTGGTCCGAACGAACAAAAGTGTCTGTGTTTATTCCTGCCTAATGCATCACAAATCTGCTGACACGCTAACCTTGGAGTCTTGGCTGGCGTTAATCAGGCCTGTGCACCGGCAGGAGAGAGGCACCTAATGTGCTCCATCAGTGCAGTTTGCATATGGAAGTTCTCACAGGGGAGCTGCCCCGTGCCAGCTGAGGGTTACCTGCCCACTGCAGTTATTGTATGTAATTATCGAACCAATCTGTTCAGCCCAGCAGGGTTTAGATGGTAATCATGAAGCAACACTTTGGAAAAGAAAGATGTAAGGCACTCTCCCCTTTTCTCATCACTTATGTGAAGTTACAGCCACTCTTCCAGCTATTTTTGAGAAGCAATACCTCCATATACAAATCTGCTAAATGAATGCCTTTGAGTTTCTTAAGGTTTAGTCAGGATATTATTTTTATATTGGCAACACATTTTCTTCAGGACCGTGGTGGGTATGTCTGAGTTCTCATCTTTCCACAGCCACCCTCAGCGTGTTTTGAAACAGTGGGATTAATTGTGGTACATAGATAACAACAGTTCTGACCATTTGGCGGTTTTAAGATGGTATCATTTTGTGCTTTCCCTGTAGTTATCTGTGGAACGGAACCCATGCTTGCCATTAGGAAAAAGAACCATGTCATGTCAGCAGGCATTATATATACTCTTTCATAGCTGTACACAGTACGGCCTGAAGCTGGGAAAATTATTTTTTCAACAAAGTTTAACTTAAAATGAATTGTTAGGAAGATATAAACGAGGACCTTCTGATGTGCTGTGATCTCTTAGATTTGGGAGGTATCAGATGATTTCCTAAATGCTGCAGAGTTACTTTAGGAAGCCAAGAGAAGCTCTGAGTTCTGATGTGGATATCAACGCATTTAAATTTGAGACTACATGGGATAATAGCTGTATGAAAAATACAAAGTTTTTGATTCATTACTAATGTCCTTCTATAGGTATACCCACATAGATGTTATGAATTTTAGGGAGGAGATATATATATATACACACACACACACACACATACATATACATATATATATATGATTGGAGAAGGAAATGATAACCCACTCCAGTATTCTTGCCTGGAAAATCCCATGGGCAAAGGAGCCTGTGGGCTACAGTTCCTGAGGTCACAAAAGAGTCAGACACAACTTAGTGACTAAATAATAACAAATGTATATAATTATGACTGATTCGTGTTGATATACAACAGAGACCACCACAACATTGTAATTTTTTCTCCATTAAAAAAAAAATAACCGGATCACTTTCTGTGTACTTGAAACTAACACAATATTGTAACTTAACTGTATTTCAATAAAAAATAAAATTAAGAAAGTAAAAAAGAATTTTAAAATGTTTTACACTGTATTGAACTAGTTAGAAACTATAGTTGTGATAGAAAGTAAGAAAAATAAGTTATACGAATGTTTGGAAAGAATTGGGTGTGATACACCAGTCAGAATGGCTGCGATCCAAAAGTCTGCAAGCAATAAATGCTGGAGAGGGTGTGGAGAAAAGGGAACCCTCTTACACTGTTGGTGGGAATGCAGGTCAGGAAGCAACAGTTAGAACTGCACATGGAACAACAGACTGGTTCCAAATAGGAAAAGGAGTACGTCAAGGCTGTATATTGTCTCCCTGCTTATTTAACTTATATGCAGAGTACATCATGAGAAACACTGGACTGGAAGAAGCACAAGCTGGAATCAAGATTGCCGGGAGAAATATCAGTAACCTCAGATATGCAGATGACACCACCCTTATGGCAGAAAGTGAGGAGGAGCTAAAAAGCCTCTTGATGAAAGTGAAGGAGGAGAGTGAAAAAGTTGGCTTAAAGCTCAACATTCAGAAAACGAAGATCATGGCATCCGGTCCCATCACTTCATGGGAAATAGATGGGGAAACAGTGGAAACAGTGTCAGACTTTATTTTTGGGGGCTCCAAAATCACTGCAGATGGTGACTGCAGCCATGAAATTAANGAGGGGGGAGGGGGGTTCATGTTTGGAAGTTCGTGTACACCCGTGGCAGATTGTTGTCAATGTATGCCAAAACCAATAGAGTACTGTAAAGTAAAGTAAAATGGAAGCTCTAAAAAAAAAAAAAAAAAAGAATTGGGTGTGCTAGAATGTAGGCATTAGCTCCTAAGTATTAATAACACTTGCCTAGAATAGTACATAGAAAACAGGCAAGGCCTGAGAGAGTATCAGAAAATCCATTCTGTTTCTGAGATTTTAGGAGTGCTGTATACTTTTAAGACTCTTCCTTTACAGTAAGGTTTATGGCCTTCTTAAACTTAAAAAAAAAACCCATTTATTGGAAGTTTGCCATAGTTGATTAATGAATGCAATTTTCCAACCAACTTACAGGGTATAACCACTGATGCAATACATGGGCCAGGTATATATTTTCCTATTAAATGAATTTACTCCCCCCCGATACCCACCCTCCACAATGTAAAATGTCAAAAGTAAGTATCATTGGCTTGAGCAAGCCGTGGTATCAAATTTGTAAAACACTTTGCTTTCAAAAAGGGTTTCTGTATAGTCAGTCCAGGTGGCTAAAACATGACTTTCAATGATACATTATAAGAAGCATAAAAAGGTGGACATAGCCAATGTACCCATTCCTGTGCTAACTATATAGATAAAGTTTCTCTTAACCGCATTTTCTCTCATTCCTTACCCCTTCCTTAGGTGACTCCTACCCATGAAGCTGTGTATATTCTCCTGTGTGTTTTGGCGCACTCAATCCTGTGTAGATAGATTCATGCTAATATCTGGTAAGCTTGTATATTTACTTAACCATCACGCGACATTTCTTTTTCTTTCTTTTAATTTTTATATGTAAGAAGAGAAAGAAAGAAGCTGAGGAAAGCGTAGAATGTAGTGTTGAAGACATGGAATGCTCGGATAAAGAGACAGAAGAGGCCACACAATCCCGTAAGTTTGACAGCCTATTAGTTCTTATATAATAAACGCAAATTTCGTTTCTTCCCACTGAATAAAGGGTTAACTGTTAGGGTCATAACATTCTCACTGTATAATTTAAAAAAGTAAGAGAAGGTCTTAAACACCATCCATCACATTGTCCCTTGTTCACGCTTTGTGTTATATACTCTCGTCATGTTTCCAGTAATCCTGAAGTTGGGACCAGAAGTTGTTCTCGTTTTGCAGATACAGAGCCCAATACACAGAGCATTCACATGACAGAATGTTGTGGAAGGGTTAGACGTGGAGACCAGAACACTTACTTCTCTGGCTGCTCTCTGTCCGGCTCCCCACACTTAACCACAGGACTCTGGGCTTGAAGGGGCATGTCAGGTCAGGTGGTTAGTACGTGGCTTACCGCAGGGTCTGCCAACTCTTCTGTCAACAACTTGGGCTGCAAGGAATTAAAGCCTCGAATCATCGCTTTTCCAAGCTCTTGAAGCAGAAAGCAAAGTATAAAGTCATTTCTTCAGTGACTCCTACACTGGTTCTGAGAGTGTGGCTTCCAGAAGTGACCTTAGCAAGGCAGCATCTGCAAAGGGCAAGACGAGGTGGGACTTTGGTCTGGTTAGTGAATGGCCAGCCTGTGGTGTGTAGGCACACCTGTGGGGCTCAGAAAACGGGGGGAATGTTCCAGGCTTCATGAGTTGGTTTGCTTGCCTCAGTGAGGAGAAATTCAGAGCTGGCTACAGTACCATTCTTCACCACCCCCCCACCTCCCCAGGCCTCCCCTCCACCAAATCTCTCTCCTTTCTGTCTGCCTTTTATTTATTAGTTTGTTGGCCCTGAAATGTTTCTGATTTCTGGAAGAAAAGGCTTATTTTGGGAAAAATTTCATCAAAGTGTCAGTGCCCTGTAGAGCCAGGCCAGTGCTGTATTTTTCCTTCTCTTTGACAAGCAGCACTGTTACATGTTTGTGGAAGGCAAAAATTGACTTTTGAGAGAGAATCACCTTCACCCTGATTTTACGATCATTTTCTTCATTGTATGTTATGGATAGTTTGTCCTTAGGTTTATCTGAATTTACCCAAGAGAATCCTTGGGGCATCTGAAGAGGGAGTGTATAGCATCACTCTGGAAACTAAAGGCTTTGAAACAGTGCCTCTCACTTTTCTGCTGCCATCTTCCCATTCCCTCCTGTTTTTGTTTCCCTCCCCCTCCCCTGTCTTGTTCATTTTGTTATTAGAAAGTGAGGATTCCTGGGGAGCAATACATGGAAGTATGTCTCAGCCAGAGGCTAGTGGCAACAGCTATGATGGAGACTGGGAGCCAAATTAAGGAGCATTTATAACAATCGAGCAGTATTTTTACCTAAAGAAACCCCTTACATTTAAAACAGGCAATTTTAGTTTAGGAGAGGGCCTGCGTTGTTACAGTAAGGTTGATACCCATGTAGACCGAAGCCAGTTCCCAGCTGTGCCTGGGGAAGCCTCCTGCCTCCCTCCATGCCTGAGGGTCGTTTGTTCCCTGAACTTTGCTTAATGAGCATCTGAGATATTTGTTTTGGTGCTGATTTTCAGTTTGACTGTAATTATGAAAAGTGTTTGTATACCTAAAATTTTAAGATCCTTATACTGATGGTTTTTTACTGTAAGAAAATATATTAGTATCTTTGTTTTATTTATTAATGACAAAAGAAGACAATAGACTCCATCACTAAGAACAATCCAGATTTTTTTGATGTTAAAAAAATGAAGATAATAGATTCTCTTTTATTCATATAAACTGAATTTCTTTAATTAAATGCTGTTATTTTCCCATTGTAATTCTTTTTCTCCATTTAAATATAAGGCTAGTTAAGGTATTTTGCTATCTAAATATTCATAAATGAGAGAAATTTTACCTGAGATAGTAAAATGTTATTGCTTCTTGCAAAGAAAAAATCCATCCAGGGGTTCATGAAAATGTATGTATTTGTATTCATCAATTTAAAGTAACTTGAAGGAGAAGGCACATTATTACATTTGAATTTTTTAAAGAAATACATAATACGATTCAGTGAATTCTGTGTTTCTAGAGCTTTAAGATTTTGTGTCAGAAACATGTTTCAAGAATGGTTACCTCTAACAGCTGCTTTAGAAATGTCAGTTTCTTCATTAACAATTTTATTTTCAAACACAATTTATGGTTTACAATATGGTAAGAGATTTTTCTCACTGTGTGATCTTTCAGAATGCTGTGCCTAGCAAAATGGGAGCAACTTTCCTTTAATATCTATTTAGACCATTTTAAAAATGTGTATAATTTTCTTGATACACCTAAACTCATTTTGACTAGCTGGGGGTCTATTGTGTAAGAACACTTTCTGAAAGCTTTCAAAATGTGTATTGTGTAGGTTTTCTTGAAGAAAGAGAGGGGGTGACGGGGTGGTTTTCAGGAAGAACAGAGGCCTCTAATCCTTTTATTTTTATGCAAGGCATAATTTTTACCAATTGAGGAAATTTGGTAATTTGCTGCAAGTAATTTTTTTCCCCCACAAAATGATAAACCTTTAAAAAAGCCACATGTATTCTGGCATTTCAAAACCATGCCAGTATTTTAGAATTGCACTAAAAATTAGTTAATATAGCCATGATATTTATGGCTAGTATACTTTGTCCCTACTGTTCGTACAATAGACAGTACTCAACAGCCTACTCTTGGTGATGGTATTTTTGAAGTACCTTGGATTTTGGACTATTCCTGAGGGTTCTTTGAGGAAAGCATGACATGTTTACCCCTTGAAGAGCTGTGGTCTAGTAAAGGAAGAGATATTTCTAAGGCACCCTGCAAAGAAATTTCCCACTTTTTTTTTTCCTTCTGCATCATAGAAGAGTATCCCGATCTTGTATATTTTAGTTTTCAAATATTAACTTTTACACATTAGTCTTATGATTGGGCCTTTTACCCATAGTAAAATATTAAGAAAATGAGTATATATTTTAAAGGGATTGGAGGAGAAATAGGTTTTTTCTTGAAACAGTCAGAATTTGTTATTAGGAGCCATTTTGAGTTGATACCTGGAGCAAGGTGTCTTAAGTTGCATAATACTTATTATATAATAAATTCCAGGTGGTGATGGCATTTTTAGTTGCAGTGGAAAATTTGAAATCTAGATTGAATGGGGATAAGTAGCCGTGGTATTTAATCTAAGAGTAGAATGTTAAATTAGGACATTAATGAGAAAGTAGTTATAACTGTTAACTTTGGTGTCCTATGTAATGTGGCAGTAGATTCAGATTTTATTGAAAGGGAGATGTATTCCCTTTGATCTTGATTTTGTGGTATTCTATTATGCCAGTTTCAGACAATCACAGTGGTCTCAGTTTTCTATGCAAAATTAATTTCAAAGTTATTATAGTAAAAACCTAAACATCTGCCCTGGCATATTTTTAAAAGAAGGCCATATCACAAAAATTGAAGAAAAACTCTTAAGCCCACCATTGTATATAGGCTGAACACTGTGAGTGGTGGTGAAAAAAAAGGCATTTATATAAGATTAAAGTTTGCATGAATTGAAATGTATGGCAACTGAATAGAAACTAGAACCTGGAAAAATTAAAAAACAAACAAACAAAAAATTGATCTTCCAATTAAGTGTCTAAATAAACCTATTACCAGAAAGCCTTTAGAAACTGTGTGTGATTAGACATGTGTGGTAGATATTTTGTCCTAGATTCAAAGGATGTTTTGTTCACTTCAGAAAAGAAATATTGATCTCTTCGTTGTTCATTGCGCTCATTGATCACTTGTGGGCTCCTCGCTGCCCTCACCCTGGTTCTGCTGCTCTCCCCTGGCGGAAGGAAGCCCAGGCCTGGAAGGCACACTCCACTTGCCAGCACAGGCGGCTGTGTTTGGGCCAGGCTCGTCCTTCTGCCTTTGCTGTGCTCAAGGTGGAGGTGGCCTGGGATGTAGGGGGACAGCGTCTCCTTGGGGAGGTGGACCCGCGTGCTCCGGATAAAGAAGCGCTGGCTTCTCCCAGCCCAGGAGCTGTCCGAAGGCACGTTAGGCCAGTGTCAGTTGTGATGCTTTTCTAGAAGGCGACTTGATTGGGATCTACTTAATTCCTAGTGGACAAGACTTTGCATTTCAGAATAGCCCACTGCTCTCCTGCCTGAAGAGTAGAGGGAGCAGGCTTTAAAAAGCAACACATCCAGGCAAAATTCTTGGCTTTTCATAATAGCGTAACTCAGTGCTTTCCCCCAAGGAACACCTACCTCGTTGCTATGATTTATATTAGGAGTTAATGTTTAAAATTGCACAATAAAAATTTGGGGGAGAAATAGTTCATGACCAGTGTAAATGGAGTATGTTTTACCAGTGGATGCATTCTCATATAACCTTAAAGTAGAAGGTAGACTTTGTTAGCATCTCTTTTAACACACTAATTTCTAAGATTTTCGGGGTATTAACAGTTATAAATTGGTGTCTGAATTTCATCTCCACTGACTACTCCACAAAATCGTAGTCAGATTTTGAATAATAGTAACTGTATATGGAAATGCTTATCTATCTGTTATTTGGCTTTTGTAAATTAATGATTAATGATTTAAATCTCTGTTTTCTCTTCAAGGTTCAAAAACCAGAAAGAGAGTGCCGAAGTAAATGTTGTGAACTGGTTTTTCTTTTCTTCCTTTCATTTGGCTTTCCTCCTTTCAATTTGACCTTTTCCTCTTTTTCTGTATTAAGTGTTTTATTTTCATGTGAGTCTTGTGGAGGTGGGGGTAACAATGAAGTACTTATGTGTTTGAAAAGCAGACTTTTTTAAATTAAATAAACTTTATACAATTTATTAAAGCCTAATTTATAAGATTTAACAGTTTTAAGGTTATACCCTTTAAGATGTCCCATGCAGTTTGTTTGCACTTTTTAATTGTTGTATGTTTTCCAGAGTATAAATGTCCGACAAAAGCCTTACTTTTAAGGAAATACACAACTTAAAATAAAGGTCCTTTTTTGCATGATACAAATACACAATTTGTTGTGACTATAAGATTTTAGTTTGTATTGATCTTGTTCAGTTTCACAAGCATTTATTAATCACCTGCTGTATGAAATGAGAGGTACAAAAAGGAGGGAAAGGATTATGGAAAAAAACATAGAATAGTAAGTATATCAGTGAGAAATGAAATATGTATTTGAAAGATTACATGAGAATTAGTTAAGTGTGCAAGCTGTATGATAAGAAAACAGTTATCACATGGTGGCATGATCAAAGATTTTATAGACTGGCTTCCTTTAAGGAAATACTGTCAAATATTTACATGTGACTTATTGTTCACTTACAGGAGATTATTTTTCTTAAACAAGTTTTTTATTTTTTGTAGCATATATTTGTACAGAAAACCACTTTAGAGTTTAAGTGATTAGAAATTTTAAAATGTGGACTTTTTTATAGATGCATTAAGAATAAAGCTTGGAATTTAAACATAAACAATTTCCAGATTTGCTTCATTAGAGAAATTGGAATCGGATTGGATTTTTTAAGGGTGGAATGCCTTATAACTTGTACCCTATACAGTGTTTTTAGATAGTCTTTTTAAAAAATATTTAAGCGTTTATTTAGTATGCATTCAGAATATGAATAGCACATTAAACTGGCAATTTCTCTTGCTTAGGACAAGGCTAACGTAGGTATTAGAGTTTTTTCAAAAAAGCAAGTTGATTTGAAGAAATCTTAACCACAGGACTCTGGGCTTGAAGGGGCATGTCAGGTCAGGTGGTTAGTACGTGGCTTACCGCAGGGTCTGCCAACTCTTCTGTCAACAACTTGGGCTGCAAGGAATTAAAGCCTCGAATCATCGCTTTTCCAAGCTCTTGAAGCAGAAAGCAAAGTATAAAGTCATTTCTTCAGTGACTCCTACACTGGTTCTGAGAGTGTGGCTTCCAGAAGTGACCTTAGCAAGGCAGCATCTGCAAAGGGCAAGACGAGGTGGGACTTTGGTCTGGTTAGTGAATGGCCAGCCTGTGGTGTGTAGGCACACCTGTGGGGCTCAGAAAACGGGGGGAATGTTCCAGGCTTCATGAGTTGGTTTGCTTGCCTCAGTGAGGAGAAATTCAGAGCTGGCTACAGTACCATTCTTCACCACCCCCCCACCTCCCCAGGCCTCCCCTCCACCAAATCTCTCTCCTTTCTGTCTGCCTTTTATTTATTAGTTTGTTGGCCCTGAAATGTTTCTGATTTCTGGAAGAAAAGGCTTATTTTGGGAAAAATTTCATCAAAGTGTCAGTGCCCTGTAGAGCCAGGCCAGTGCTGTATTTTTCCTTCTCTTTGACAAGCAGCACTGTTACATGTTTGTGGAAGGCAAAAATTGACTTTTGAGAGAGAATCACCTTCACCCTGATTTTACGATCATTTTCTTCATTGTATGTTATGGATAGTTTGTCCTTAGGTTTATCTGAATTTACCCAAGAGAATCCTTGGGGCATCTGAAGAGGGAGTGTATAGCATCACTCTGGAAACTAAAGGCTTTGAAACAGTGCCTCTCACTTTTCTGCTGCCATCTTCCCATTCCCTCCTGTTTTTGTTTCCCTCCCCCTCCCCTGTCTTGTTCATTTTGTTATTAGAAAGTGAGGATTCCTGGGGAGCAATACATGGAAGTATGTCTCAGCCAGAGGCTAGTGGCAACAGCTATGATGGAGACTGGGAGCCAAATTAAGGAGCATTTATAACAATCGAGCAGTATTTTTACCTAAAGAAACCCCTTACATTTAAAACAGGCAATTTTAGTTTAGGAGAGGGCCTGCGTTGTTACAGTAAGGTTGATACCCATGTAGACCGAAGCCAGTTCCCAGCTGTGCCTGGGGAAGCCTCCTGCCTCCCTCCATGCCTGAGGGTCGTTTGTTCCCTGAACTTTGCTTAATGAGCATCTGAGATATTTGTTTTGGTGCTGATTTTCAGTTTGACTGTAATTATGAAAAGTGTTTTTTATACCTAAAATTTTAAGATCCTTATACTGATGGTTTTTTACTGTAAGAAAATATATTAGTATCTTTGTTTTATTTATTAATGACAAAAGAAGACAATAGACTCCATCACTAAGAACAATCCAGATTTTTTTGATGTTAAAAAAATGAAGATAATAGATTCTCTTTTATTCATATAAACTGAATTTCTTTAATTAAATGCTGTTATTTTCCCATTGTAATTCTTTTTCTCCATTTAAATATAAGGCTAGTTAAGGTATTTTGCTATCTAAATATTCATAAATGAGAGAAATTTTACCTGAGATAGTAAAATGTTATTGCTTCTTGCAAAGAAAAAATCCATCCAGGGGTTCATGAAAATGTATGTATTTGTATTCATCAATTTAAAGTAACTTGAAGGAGAAGGCACATTATTACATTTGAATTTTTTAAAGAAATACATAATACGATTCAGTGAATTCTGTGTTTCTAGAGCTTTAAGATTTTGTGTCAGAAACATGTTTCAAGAATGGTTACCTCTAACAGCTGCTTTAGAAATGTCAGTTTCTTCATTAACAATTTTATTTTCAAACACAATTTATGGTTTACAATATGGTAAGAGATTTTTCTCACTGTGTGATCTTTCAGAATGCTGTGCCTAGCAAAATGGGAGCAACTTTCCTTTAATATCTATTTAGACCATTTTAAAAATGTGTATAATTTTCTTGATACACCTAAACTCATTTTGACTAGCTGGGGGTCTATTGTGTAAGAACACTTTCTGAAAGCTTTCAAAATGTGTATTGTGTAGGTTTTCTTGAAGAAAGAGAGGGGGTGACGGGGTGGTTTTCAGGAAGAACAGAGGCCTCTAATCCTTTTATTTTTATGCAAGGCATAATTTTTACCAATTGAGGAAATTTGGTAATTTGCTGCAAGTAATTTTTTTCCCCCACAAAATGATAAACCTTTAAAAAAGCCACATGTATTCTGGCATTTCAAAACCATGCCAGTATTTTAGAATTGCACTAAAAATTAGTTAATATAGCCATGATATTTATGGCTAGTATACTTTGTCCCTACTGTTCGTACAATAGACAGTACTCAACAGCCTACTCTTGGTGATGGTATTTTTGAAGTACCTTGGATTTTGGACTATTCCTGAGGGTTCTTTGAGGAAAGCATGACATGTTTACCCCTTGAAGAGCTGTGGTCTAGTAAAGGAAGAGATATTTCTAAGGCACCCTGCAAAGAAATTTCCCACTTTTTTTTTTCCTTCTGCATCATAGAAGAGTATCCCGATCTTGTATATTTTAGTTTTCAAATATTAACTTTTACACATTAGTCTTATGATTGGGCCTTTTACCCATAGTAAAATATTAAGAAAATGAGTATATATTTTAAAGGGATTGGAGGAGAAATAGGTTTTTTCTTGAAACAGTCAGAATTTGTTATTAGGAGCCATTTTGAGTTGATACCTGGAGCAAGGTGTCTTAAGTTGCATAATACTTATTATATAATAAATTCCAGGTGGTGATGGCATTTTTAGTTGCAGTGGAAAATTTGAAATCTAGATTGAATGGGGATAAGTAGCCGTGGTATTTAATCTAAGAGTAGAATGTTAAATTAGGACATTAATGAGAAAGTAGTTATAACTGTTAACTTTAGTGTCCTATGTAATGTGGCAGTAGATTCAGATTTTATTGAAAGGGAGATGTATTCCCTTTGATCTTGATTTTGTGGTATTCTATTATGCCAGTTTCAGACAATCACAGTGGTCTCAGTTTTCTATGCAAAATTAATTTCAAAGTTATTATAGTAAAAACCTAAACATCTGCCCTGGCATATTTTTAAAAGAAGGCCATATCACAAAAATTGA
Organism: Oreotragus oreotragus; assembly: GCA_006410675.1. NCBI lineage: Eukaryota > Metazoa > Chordata > Mammalia > Artiodactyla > Bovidae > Oreotragus > Oreotragus oreotragus. The sequence goes on from SJYX01007190.1 coordinate 62,575, forward strand.
AGAAAAACTCTTAAGCCCACCATTGTATATAGGCTGAACACTATGAGTGGTGGTGAAAAAAAAGGCATTTATATAAGATTAAAGTTTGCATGAATTGAAATGTATGACAACTGAATAGAAACTAGAACCTGGAAAAATTAAAAAACAAACAAAAAAAAATTGATCTTCCAATTAAGTGTCTAAATAAACCTATTACCAGAAAGCCTTTAGAAACTGTGTGTGATTAGACATGTGTGGTAGATATTTTGTCCTAGATTCAAAGGATGTTTTGTTCACTTCAGAAAAGAAATATTGATCTCTTCGTTGTTCATTGCGCTCATTGATCACTTGTGGGCTCCTCGCTGCCCTCACCCTGGTTCTGCTGCTCTCCCCTGGCGGAAGGAAGCCCAGGCCTGGAAGGCACACTCCACTTGCCAGCACAGGCGGCTGTGTTTGGGCCAGGCTCGTCCTTCTGCCTTTGCTGTGCTCAAGGTGGAGGTGGCCTGGGATGTAGGGGGACAGCGTCTCCTTGGGGAGGTGGACCCGCGTGCTCCGGATAAAGAAGCGCTGGCTTCTCCCAGCCCAGGAGCTGTCCGAAGGCACGTTAGGCCAGTGTCAGTTGTGATGCTTTTCTAGAAGGCGACTTGATTGGGATCTACTTAATTCCTAGTGGACAAGACTTTGCATTTCAGAATAGCCCACTGCTCTCCTGCCTGAAGAGTAGAGGGAGCAGGCTTTAAAAAGCAACACATCCAGGCAAAATTCTTGGCTTTTCATAATAGCGTAACTCAGTGCTTTCCCCCAAGGAACACCTACCTCGTTGCTATGATTTATATTAGGAGTTAATGTTTAAAATTGCACAATAAAAATTTGGGGGAGAAATAGTTCATGACCAGTGTAAATGGAGTATGTTTTACCAGTGGATGCATTCTCATATAACCTTAAAGTAGAAGGTAGACTTTGTTAGCATCTCTTTTAACACACTAATTTCTAAGATTTTCGGGGTATTAACAGTTATAAATTGGTGTCTGAATTTCATCTCCACTGACTGCTCCACAAAATCGTAGTCAGATTTTGAATAATAGTAACTGTATATGGAAATGCTTATCTATCTGTTATTTGGCTTTTGTAAATTAATGATTAATGATTTAAATCTCTGTTTTCTCTTCAAGGTTCAAAAACCAGAAAGAGAGTGCCGAAGTAAATGTTCTGAATTTCATCTCCACAGACTACTCCACAAAATCGTAGTCAGATTTTGAATAATAGTAACTGTATATGGAAATGCTTATCTATCTGTTATTTGGCTTTTGTAAATTAATGATTAATGATTTAAATCTCTGTTTTCTCTTCAAGGTTCAAAAACCAGAAAGAGAGTGCCGAAGTAAATGTTGTGAACTGGTTTTTCTTTTCTTCCTTTCATTTGGCTTTCCTCCTTTCAATTTGACCTTTTCCTCTTTTTCTGTATTAAGTGTTTTATTTTCATGTGAGTCTTGTGGAGGTGGGGGTAACAATGAAGTACTTATGTGTTTGAAAAGCAGACTTTTTTAAATTAAATAAACTTTATACAATTTATTAAAGCCTAATTTATAAGATTTAACAGTTTTAAGGTTATACCCTTTAAGATGTCCCATGCAGTTTGTTTGCACTTTTTAATTGTTGTATGTTTTCCAGAGTATAAATGTCCGACAAAAGCCTTACTTTTAAGGAAATACACAACTTAAAATAAAGGTCCTTTTTTGCATGATACAAATACACAATTTGTTGTGACTATAAGATTTTAGTTTGTATTGATCTTGTTCAGTTTCACAAGCATTTATTAATCACCTGCTGTATGAAATGAGAGGTACAAAAAGGAGGGAAAGGATTATGGAAAAAAACATAGAATAGTAAGTATATCAGTGAGAAATGAAATATGTATTTGAAAGATTACATGAGAATTAGTTAAGTGTGCAAGCTGTATGATAAGAAAACAGTTATCACATGGTGGCATGATCAAAGATTTTATAGACTGGCTTCCTTTAAGGAAATACTGTCAAATATTTACATGTGACTTATTGTTCACTTACAGGAGATTATTTTTCTTAAACAAGTTTTTTATTTTTTGTAGCATATATTTGTACAGAAAACCACTTTAGAGTTTAAGTGATTAGAAATTTTAAAATGTGGACTTTTTTATAGATGCATTAGGAATAAAGCTTGGAATTTAAACATAAACAATTTCCAGATTTGCTTCATTAGAGAAATTGGAATCGGATTGGATTTTTTAAGGGTGGAATGCCTTATAACTTGTACCCTATACAGTGTTTTTAGATGGTCTTTTTAAAAAATATTTAAGCGTTTATTTAGTATGCATTCAGAATATGAATAGCACATTAAACTGGCAATTTCTCTTGCTTAGGACAAGGCTAACGTAGGTATTAGAGTTTTTTCAAAAAAGCAAGTTGATTTGAAGAAAATATTAGTAATAGTACAAGTGGATGTAGACAAACCAGAAATTGTCAGGGTTGTACCAGGTTTGAGCCACTCCGAACCAATACAAAGACTTTACCCTTTGCTCTCCAATATGGGTATTTAGTTGTCACACGAAGCATTTATCACTGTGGTGGTTGGATATTGAAATATGCAAAGCAGATCTGCAACTTTCCTTTGAAGGTTAATCTTAAACGCTTCCAGAAGTTCTTGGGCTCTGTGTCTTTACAGAAGAGAGAACTAGATTTTGGGCAGAACCTCCTCCAGTTTTCTGTAGATCGCTGGATTTTAGTACTCATCAGTGCTATGGACTCAAGTTTATTTGCAACACCTAAAATCTACTCTCAAGTTCTGTTTCAAACACATTGACGCTTAAAATAGGATAAAATGTGTGTGGCGTGTTTTTGTGTATATGCCTTAGCCTTTTTATTTTTCAAAACACAAAAACATAGCAAAAACCTGTTGGTTAAATATTAAGAAAACAAATATTTTCTCACATATTGTTTTTAACAAGTGCTGGCATTTTCTCGAATGTTACTCTGTTGGCAGGGCTGCAGAAATGAAAACCCAGTAGCCGCAGTAGCCGATTTGATTCCTCAGCTGCATCCCCTCGTTCTGCTCTTCTTCTCCCTGGTTTTTCTTGCCCCACATATTTTTCCAAAAAGCGGTTAAATAACCGCGTTGTTATTCGGAGTTAGGCTTTTGATCCTTGACTTTTTCAATTCCGTCCTTGTTGTTTTCAGTCTTGTGTTGTCTTTCTGGTCCCTGCATCCAGTGGGTTTGCCTTTCTTCCTTCTCCCTTTACCATGTAGCGTCCACGTGGGACGTGTTCCTGTCCCCACCGTGGCCTACCTTCCCCTCTGTTTTCTTAGGTCCTTAGTGATGAGTGAGGGTTTCAGCTCTGTTGAGGACTCACACCTGTGCCAGGCACTTGCCTTCAGACAACGGGAGCTAGAGGTGCTCTGTATTTTCTAGGAAACAACTGATGAATCTTAAGATAACCATCGAAGCCCTGGTGTAAGGTAGCTCCTAGGTGTTCTTCAATAATGATCTTTAAGACAAACGCTAATAGGCCAGGGCAGCAACTCCCCCCTCTCACCAGTTACTTCTTTAATTTCTAACTTAAATGTGCATATCAAGAGCTTAAGTTGCATAGCAGTAAATAATTGGTGGAAATATAAACACCTCATTGTATTTGTGTGTGTTATGCTTGTTTGTCCTTTAAAATTCTATTTTTAGTGCTCTGTTTTCTTCTGTCATCATAGTGTGTTAGTAATACATGATCCCTGTAGAAAATTTAGAATATACAGAAAAATGTCTAGCCATATTCTACCACACACAGGCAACCCACGGTTAATATTTTGACACATCTTTTCTATGCATTTTTGTCTTTAAACATCATACTTTACTTATCTTTATATTCTGCTTTGTAAAGTGAACATTAAGTACTTACCATGTTATTACAGATACTTTGTAAATACAGTTTTTGTGCTTCCATAATACGTTTTCTTATGAATTCATTATGTGTTCATGACCGCTTCCCTCATATTGGACGTTGAAGGTTTTTCAGTATTAGGATGTTATAAACAGTATTCGTGGATAAAATCGGGCAGACGCCTTTGTCCACGTGTGCAAGTGTTGCCATGGTGGTGGTGGTGGTGTAGCTGCCCAGTCGTGTCTGACTCTTGTGACCCCTGGGCTGTGGCCCGCCAGGCTCCTCTGTCCAGGGAACTCTCCAGGCAAGAGTACTGGAGTGGGTTGCCATTACCTTCTCCAGGGGATCTTCCCGACCCAGGGATCGAACTTGGGTCTCCTGCTCTACGGGCAGATTCTTCACCGACTGAGCTATGAGGGAAGCCCTGAAGTACCACACGTTTCAGAGTCTGGCTAGGTTTGGAAGTATTTCCTTAGATTTTCCGAAGGGAACTTTTGGGTGAAAGACTATGAAAATAGAAGGTTATTGGTGCACGTTATCAACTTGCTTTGCAAAACGACGCCAGTTAACACTTTACCCAATTATCAGTGTTCAGCTTAACATTTTTGTCATCCTACTACCATTCTGTTCACTTTCTGAATGCGCATGTTCGCACTGTTTGTCTAGTAACCATCTTTTGTCCTGTTTGTTGCCGACTTTCCCCCCCCTTTTTTTTGAAGACTTAATTTTTGTGGCTTTCATCTATTGATCTTTTTCATCCTAGTTTCTGTCACTGTTTTAAAATATTTCCCATCCTGATATCAGATGTTTACCAGGGCTTTTTTTTTTTTTTTAATGCTTCTGAATTTTTAATCCATATGAAATTTAGTGTGGTATATGTATACCATGGGAAAAGGCAGTGGCACCCCACTCCAGTACTCTTGCCTGGAAAATCCAGTGGATGGAGAAGCCTGGTAGGCTACAGTCCACGGGGTTGCAAAGAGTCGGACACGACTGAACGACNTTTTTTTTTTTTTTTAATGCTTCTGAATTTTTAATCCATATGAAATTTAGTGTGGTATATGTATACCATGGGAAAAGGCAGTGGCACCCCACTCCAGTACTCTTGCCTGGAAAATCCAGTGGATGGAGAAGCCTGGTAGGCTACAGTCCACAGGGTTGCAAAGAGTCAGACACGACTGAACGACTTCACTTTCACTTTGCTATGTATACTGTGAGATAAGGATCACAATGGATTTTTTCCAAAGAGCTCACCAGTAGTTTCACTACCATTTGTGAAATTCTCTTCCCCACCCGCTTCCCACTCCAGTCTGCTTTGCCTGTTTTATTACATGCTCAGCTCTTACACCAGGGTCTGACTGGCAGTTCAGTTTTATTGATCTGTCCTGTTCTTAGGCCAGCACCACACTGGTTGAATTAGTGCCGGTTTACTTATTCATTCTTATTTACTGCCCAAACCATATTAACAGAAATCAAAATGAAAGAAAAAAAATTCATTTATGATCTCACCACTGCCACAAAAATCAAACTCTTATCCTTTGGTTGTATGATTTTTCAGTCTTGTTTCTTATAATTTTTCCAGTTGTACTAGTTGCACTGTTAAAGTTTTGCATNGTGCCGGTTTACTTATTCATTCTTATTTACTGCCCAAACCATATTAACAGAAATCAAAATGAAAGAAAAAAAATTCATTTATGATCTCACCACTGCCACAAAAATCAAACTCTTATCCTTTGGTTGTATGATTTTTCAGTCTTGTTTCTTATAATTTTTCCAGTTGTACTAGTTGCACTGTTAAAGTTTTGCATATGTGTCTTTTAAAGTTCCACAGTGTTTTCTATATACCCGTCACTCATTAAGCTCTACTGATATAAAAAAATACAAGACACACTGAAGAATTAACACTGGAAAGGGGTTCTTTAGGTAAATGCAGCCGCACTCACTATATTAACGATTCTGTGCAGTATAGTGTTGCCCAGATGGTTTAGTCAACTCGTACCACTTGGTTGTTATTTTACAAATAAAATAACTACTGTTTCCACTGTACTAAGGCTGTGTTATTCATATATTGGTAAGCTTTTTTTTTATTATAGCAGTAGCATTTTGCAGCTGAGGAGTAGTAGTCCTGAATTTTTATAGTCTTGACTTGTCATGAAATCACCTTTGAAATTTCTCCGCTGAGCGAAGTACAGATTTATTTGTGAATTGCAAAAGCCTCTTCAGAAAACCTCTTCCTTTTGTCTTGGTTAGGCCCATCATTTGTCAGGAGTCTGAGTTATCAATGGAAATAAGATAATCTCTGTGGTTGGAGTACAGAGGCAGGAAGGAATTTTAAAGGCACGAATCCAGCCTTGGGTGGGGGCAGGGAGGAGGTGGGACAGTAGTCTGAAATCTGTTTCCATTTTTCTCTAGGTTTTCCTGCTTCTGATGTCTTAGAAACAAGTGGTCATGATTTAGAAATGTGATCACAGTTATGTGAATGAGCACATTATAACACCTGGGCCTCAGTTTGTTTAATAACTAAAAATTGCTGCATTTTACAATTTTTCTGACCTTAACACAAAAATCATAGTACAGACGTTCATGGCTCACCTTCTCGGGATTCTCAGATGTGAGAGATGTTGCAAGCTTTCCTCATATAGGTTGGATATGTACTTAAAATTCATAGTTAAGCAACTGAAGTGTCTGCTAACCCTGAACACTGTGAAGTTCTAGGGCTGTATATCTCAGATTACATCTGGAAGTACACATTGTTCTGTTAAATTGCCTGGCTGAGAGAAATGGTTTATTTCTTGAACTTTTCAAGGTAGAGACCTGTGCCTTTAAGATCCTTAAGAAGACATTCATGTTCTAGGCACTTTAGATTCCACACTCCGCTGCCCACCCGAAACCCCCGAAGAAAAAAACAGCTTTTTTTTTTTTTAATCTTCATGTTTTTTTTACCTCTTGTAGAATATTTTGGTGCTGACCCATGAGTCAGTCTACCTGGAGGAGTGCTGTGCACGTCCTTACCTGTTTAGCACTGGTTGCCAAAGTGTGTGAAGTGTGGTCCACACGTAAGCACTCCATCACCTTCTATTTAGCCACCGAAGTTGTGTTGTGTTGTTTTTTGGTCCCAGTTTCACTGAGAAATAATTGACAAACGTCATTGTAGGTTTCATAAGGTGAAAAGCACCTCTCAGGTTTCTCTTCCACAAATTCTTGGCAGATGTTTAAAAACTTAAGACCAAATACATAACTTACCCTGTAATTAATCATTTAAAATAGGATCATTTAGACATTTCTTAAGATACACATGCAGTTACAGTGGGTCCCCCCCGCCTCCCCACACACCGCCCTTTCTTAAAGCTCCTAACCATGCTTTTGAAAAAGAAGTCTGTATTCCAGGTGCTACAAGGCCCCAAATAAGTCTTTGACATGTCATGCAAAGTGTTCAGAAAGCAAAGGTGGCTGAAATTACATCAAAATGGTTTCCAAGGCCCCGTCTGTTCGTTTGGAGGTCAGAGGAACTGCAGCCTGCAGAATCACAATTCAGGGTCGAGAACCCGGAACCCCTGCTGTTCCCAATGAACTGTGTGATGCTCACAGAAGATGTTCAGAAGAGAGGGTCACGCTAAGGGAACAGTCCTGATAATACCTGGTTGGTCTTTTAGCAGCAAAATCAGGGTGGAGGGGAGGTGGGGGCTGGAGGGGAATACGAAACTTTAAAAAATGGTGGTTGTATTTTTTTTTTTTTCCTTTTCCTGGTATTATTGTTGATGTCCCTATTTGAATGTAAAGTCCCTAACAAAAGAAGCAGACTGCCTTTAGACTGCATTTACTGCTCTTGATGACTCCAGTTGTGTGTAAATATTAGAAAACAGCGGGGTCCTGCATTCCAAGAATCACTTGAGCAGTGCCACGAAGACAAGTGTCCTGACTGGTATTGTAGTCATACTCCCTGGCTCTCCTGCTGTTTCTAATCTGTGCGCACAGCCGTGAAAAAACTGGACTGACATTTACAGACGCAGCAGGGAGACACTTGACTAGGGAATGTTAAAGACTCCGGCACCTCCGATTCAAAGTGGCCACCACACACGATAAATCTTCACAGGAGAGCTAGTCTGCACTTCCCGATGCCATAATGAGGGTATCTGTAATGAAGCAAAGAAGTGGAACTTTCACCACCACCACCACTGACCGCCCCCCGCCTCAAGCTGAACTTTTTAGCAGTCAGACATTTATTGTCTCTCTCAGACCTAAATATCTTAACAGGAGAATCGCATTCTGTGTCCTGAAGGCTCTTTTCCTTTCGAACTGCTTTCTGGAGTCTGTCTGCTTTCGTCCTCACTCCTCACAGGGTTTCACCGGGAGATTTCCTCAGGAAAGACCACCTCCCCATCAAGCGCATAAAAAAAAAAAATTTCCCAGAGCTTGTAACTGGTTGGGCGAAGAGGGTCAGTTACTTTCTGCCTCGGGTTGGATAGACTGCCTTTCTGCTGTGTCCCAGCAAGCTGCCAGGTTTGTATGCCATAATACCAGTAATGCAGTCAGGTTGGCTGTGCAGTCTCTGGTTGACTTCAGTTAAGAGTTTCTTTCCCTATGGGAATAAGACCAGACAGACTGTCATTTGCTATTACTAATTCTGCTTAGCATTATCACTGGAGCTTTTTTTTTTTTTTTTTTGAGTAAGACCTGTCTCTTATACACATCTAGATGTGTATAAGAGACATGGAGGGGAGGTGGGGGCTGGAGGGGAATACGAAACTTTAAAAAATGGTGGTTGTATTTTTTCTTTTTTTCCTTTTCCTGGTATTATTGTTGATGTCCCTATTTGAATGTAAAGTCCCTAACAAAAGAAGCAGACTGCCTTTAGACTGCATTTACTGCTCTTGATGACTCCAGTTGTGTGTAAATATTAGAAAACAGCGGGGTCCTGCATTCCAAGAATCACTTGAGCAGTGCCACGAAGACAAGTGTCCTGACTGGTATTGTAGTCATACTCCCTGGCTCTCCTGCTGTTTCTAATCTGTGCGCACAGCCGTGAAAAAACTGGACTGACATTTACAGACGCAGCAGGGAGACACTTGACTAGGGAATGTTAAAGACTCCGGCACCTCCGATTCAAAGTGGCCACCACACACGATAAATCTTCACAGGAGAGCTAGTCTGCACTTCCCGATGCCATAATGAGGGTATCTGTAATGAAGCAAAGAAGTGGAACTTTCACCACCACCACCACTGACCGCCCCCCGCCTCAAGCTGAACTTTTTAGCAGTCAGACATTTATTGTCTCTCTCAGACCTAAATATCTTAACAGGAGAATCGCATTCTGTGTCCTGAAGGCTCTTTTCCTTTCGAACTGCTTTCTGGAGTCTGTCTGCTTTCGTCCTCACTCCTCACAGGGTTTCACCGGGAGATTTCCTCAGGAAAGACCACCTCCCCATCAAGCGCATAAAAAAAAAAAATTTCCCAGAGCTTGTAACTGGTTGGGCGAAGAGGGTCAGTTACTTTCTGCCTCGGGTTGGATAGACTGCCTTTCTGCTGTGTCCCAGCAAGCTGCCAGGTTTGTATGCCATAATACCAGTAATGCAGTCAGGTTGGCTGTGCAGTCTCTGGTTGACTTCAGTTAAGAGTTTCTTTCCCTATGGGAATAAGACCAGACAGACTGTCATTTGCTATTACTAATTCTGCTTAGCATTATCACTGGAGCTTTTTTTTTTTTTTTTTTGTAATTAGCTATCTTAGTTGGCTCTTAAATTTTAATAGCCAATTGAAGCTACGTTTTAGCCAAGTTCCATATCTAAATTGCATTCAGTCCATTAACAAAGTTGGTTAAAAGGCTATTAAAACAAAAGCCAATATATGGTGGTTCACACTTGTATTGCTGCGGTAGGAGCAATGCCAGCCTCCCCCCAGCTCACTCTCTTAAGGAACTTTCTCTCCCTCAAAGTTACACATAAGCTGGACTCCCAGTTCCTTCTGAGTGGCAAGAAATCAACATCAAGATTTTTAGTATGTTAACATACTAGAAGATGTCACTGTTGACCCCCTTTTCCTTTCTGTGAGTGTTGTTTTGGGATTTGGTTTTATTTGGTTGGTGGTGGAGAAAGAAAAGGGGCATTTAATATTCCGACTTAAAATTGACAGGTTTTGAAAAGTGAATAATTGAAATGATGCTTTTCTCCATTTCAGCTGATCAAAATTATTAGCAAAACCATCTGAGGCACCTTCTGGTAGAACTGTAGTCTTGCTGGGTTTTAGTTTGTAAAACATTCTGCCAGACATTAAAAAAAAAAAAAAAAATTGTAGACGAGCCAGCACATAGGCTCAGAGCCCTCGTGCTTAATTGATAGTCTCTATTGTTCGTGCTTTTTAATTCAGACCATTTCTAACACTGATAGCCCCAACCCTTTGCAAATTGGTTTGCCACAATTTTACTTTCTACATGGCGTACCCCCTCCCTCCGTACTGGGACAGTTTGTCTGTTTTCCATTTTCAGAGATCCTTAATTTCAAAAATTTTTTATAATTTGGGAAACAGGCTGTCAAAAGAAATCAGACTAGCACAGGCACGTTCAGTTGACATTTCCTCTCTGAATCGTCAGGACCCTGGGAATGAAGATGTGGGGAGAAACTAGCCGGCAAATAGGTCCTGTCACCCTGACTCAGACGAGTGCATCCGAAGCTCATCCCCCACCTCCGGCTGCCCATCTTGCCCATGACCTGTTTTGAAATGAATAGTTGATCCCCATCAAAAATCTACAGGTTTATTTGTGTGGTTTTTTTTTTTTTTTACTCCAAATGGTGGCTTTTAAAATTTCCCCGTTCAGAAGATACTAGGAATTGTAGTTTAATCTTAATTTTTAAAGCAGTAAGCATGTTTGAATATTTTCCCCTCCCGAGTGTCTGGCTGTTACCTGGGTTAGCTTTCACTCAGAACTGTGAAGCTGTAGCTTTGCTGGTGCTATTCTGCCTACTGAAGGCCTCCTGGCAGACAAGTTCTAGTGAAACCCAAGCATTCGTTACAGTCACATTTCCACTGTAAGTGTGTTTCGTAGTCCACATTCACACACAATCTTTCATGGGGATTTGCTCCTGGTAGCCTTTGGCTAGATGACTGGGCCGCCATCAGTGAGAGAGTAACCCTCCTTGACGAGGGTGAAGAGCTTACCCGTCTTGAGAGGAGGACCAGAAATGCTGGAGGGCCTCGGCTGGTCTCTGTCTTCTGCTAGAAGCTGACAGAAAGGGCAAGGTCATTGTATCCCGTGTTAGATTATGTGCAGTCAAACTTTATTGTCGACTCACTCGGTCATGTGCAACTGCAACCCCCTGGACTGCAGCACACCAGGCTCCCCGTCCTTCACTGGCTCCCAGGGTTTGTGCAAACTCATGTCTGTCGAGTTGGTGACGCCATCCAACCATTGCAGCCTCTGTTGCCCCCTTCTCCTTTGGCCCTCAGTCTTTCCCAGCATCAGGGTCTTTTCTAATGAGTCCTCTCTTCACATTAGGTGGCCAAAGAACTGGAGCTGCAGCTTCAGCATCAGTCCTTCCAAAATAGGATTGATTTCCTTTAGGATTGACTGGTTTGATCTCGTTGCTGTCCAAGGGACTCTCAAGAGTCTTCTCCAGTGCCACAGTTCAAAAGCATCCATTCTTCAGCACTCAGCCTCCTTTATGGTTCAGCGCTTAAGTCTGTCAAATTAATATACTATTAAAAATGTATATGTAACTAATTGGCCTTTGATAAAAATAGAACTGGCTTTGAAAGTCAGGTCAAACTCTGGAGGTCAGGGCTTGATGGTTTCTCCTGTGGCGACTGAAGGCAGAAACAGCCCTCCCGTGGCTTTTCAGGGGACCCTCTAGCTGATGGATGGCCTTTGTGGGCTTTAAGTGAATGTCTGCAACATATGTTAGACCTCCCTTACCCATACATCATTTTAAACTAATTTTTAGGAAATAACTCATTTTGAATAAATCAGTAGGAATAAAAGTAAATAGTAATTATATAGCACTTCTGTAACAATATTGTATGTCTACTATACTTTTTAAAACTGTATAGAGAGGATGATGGAAAAAAGTGATTGGCAGAAGTTTTAAAATAGCATACTGTATAACATTTGGGAACCTATAGTATATTACATATATATGCTAAAAATCAGCTGGAGCCTGCCTTGCTCTGTTGAATGCCAGTTAGTCCCTGGGTTCCTGCAGAGCTCTGCATGTAGGACATCTGGTTGTAATACTGAGCTCCGCATCACCTTGCTATAGTGTATCTCTGTTCTGCAGCTCCTCTCTTGATCCTCACTCTTACTTTGCGCTAGTAATCCTCCCGAAGCTTCTTTAAAAACGTGTGGGAAGTTACTGTTTTTTAATCTTTTCAGGTCTGAAAAAGTATATCTTTAATCTGTCTTCATATGTAATAGATATTTAGCTAGGTATAGAAGCCTAGGTTGAAAAGTCTTTTCCTTCAGATTTTTTAGAATTTTGCACCACTGCCTTCTGGCATTTAATGTTGCCAAAGGGACATCCACTGCATTGGTTCCCTTTTCTCTATGAAACGCTTAGGATTTTCTCTTAAACTTTGCTGTTATAATAGTTCACGAATCAGTGAGGCATCTTGTCATTTGCTGTATTAAGAAGTCAATTATTTGCCAGTTATTGAGAATTTACTTTGTCCCAGGCACTGTTCAGAACACTGGAGATGATGTGTGAGTAAGACAGATGAGGTTTTCATTCTCAATACAGCTTATAATCGGGTAGGGGAATCTAAGAAGTACACAGATAGCTATAATAGTTTCACATAATGACAGGACAGTGAAGAACATAGAGAAAAATGAATTTGGAGGACGTCTGTGGGACAGCGTCAGGGAAGACCCCTCTCCCTCTGATGAGATGATGTCAGAGCGGAGACCTGGGGAGTGAGGAGGAGGAGGAAGCAATCCGGAGAGGATGGTTCTCTATTGGAGGCAAAAGGAAGCGTGAAGGTCCTGGGCTGAGCGTTTTTTGACGGGCAGGGAGTAGAATTTGGGGAGAGGTGGACGAAAGACTGGCAGAAATGAGGTTGGGCAGCTCAGCGATGCCACACCATGCAGGGCTGTAGGAGAGAGTCTGGGTTTTATTCTTGAAATGGAAAGTCCTTGGAATGTGACACAAGAGGAGTGGTAGGCGCCACTTACCCCTTTAAAAGACTACTTGAGGCACCCTGGGAGAACAGGCCGCAGAGGAGCGGGAGCAGACGCTGGCAGCGACCCCTGCGGAGGCCATCTCAGACTCACATGACGTGGCTTGGCATCCACAGCCCTTCCGGGCAGAGGACACTGCGTCTCAGTTCTGAGAAGCGTTCTTGTCGTCATTACGTCCTTCTTTCCAATTTCTCTGTTTTATGTCTTAGCAGTTACTTGTTGGACCTCTTTCTTGTTTTTTCTCTAATTTCTTTCCTCCTAGTTTTGGGGAGGTTTCCTTCATTTTATCCTTAAACATTTTAGAGAGTGTTAAATGTTTAAGGCCACAATGAGTGGGGACGGAAGACTAGGGTCCAAGTGAGCTGCCTCGTTTCCAGCCCTGCATCTCTCTCCCTAGCTCCCTGGGAAACCTGGGGTCCTGTGCTGCCCAGGGGAGCCCTCCAGGGGCTTCTGTGCTGCTACATCAGTGGGTACCCGTTGTCTGCCAGGTGCTATGTAAATGTTGGCAGAGGAAAGAGCAAGCAGAACTATTAAAGGAAAATATTTCTCTAAGGAGTGCTCTGGGGAAGGCAATGGCACCCCACCCCAGTACTCTTGCCTGGAAAATCCAATGGACGGAGTAGCCTGGTGGGCTGCAGTCCATGGGGTTGCTAACAGTCGGACAGACTGAGCGACTTCTCTTTCACTTTTCTCTTTCATGCACTGGAGAAGGAAATGGCAACCCACTCCAGTATTCTTGCCTGGAGAATCCCAGGGATGGGGGAGCCTGGTAGGCTGCCGTCTATGGGGTCACACAGAGTCGGACACGACTGAAGTGACTTAGCAGCAGCAGCAGCAGCAAGGAGTGCTCAGAGCTCAAGAAAAGTGTAGAGTCAGGCGGACACGTCACGTGAACCGAGCTGTCCAAGCACTGACCTCCTGCACCCTAGGGGACAGCCGGTATGCGCTGGTATGTGATGGTTGAAACACGGTTGGTGATTTTTGAGTAACCCCTAAAAAAGTAAAAAAATAACAGAATGGGCAAATCTTCAAGTGTCATCATCACATCATTCTGGATTTATTTAAACATGATGCTGATGTAAATCTTTTTTTCATTTTAAGCCTTCCTCTTTCCTCCTGCTCTCCCTTCCCTTTTTCCTTCCTTCCCTTTTTCCTTCCTTCCTCCCCCCTTCCTCCCTTCCTCATATTTCCTTTGCCACTAGTTAGGAATAAAAAGAGTGAAGCTTTATTTCAGCAAAACAAAGGGTCCTGGGAAAAGTGCAGAAATGTGGGCATCATATCATCAGGTGGTCGTAGCTGGCGGGCAGAGCTCCCCAGACAAGTCCTCACTGTCCTGCTGTCTCGCTCAGTCCTTCTCTCCACATTCCCTTTGTCTTTTACGTAAAGACATAAGAACCTGCGTATCATGCTGGTGTTGAATAGCTCAGTTGTGTCTGACTTTGTGACCCCATGAACTGCAGCATGCCAGGCTTCCCTGTCTTCACTATCTCCCAGAGTTTGTGCAAACTCATATCCATTGAGTTGGTCATGTCATTCAAGCTTCTCATTCTCTGCCACCCCCTTCTCATTTTGCCCTAAGTCTTTCCCAGCATCAGGGGTCTTATCCACTGAGTTGGCACTTTGCATCAGGTGGTCAAAGTATTAGAGCTTCAGCATCAGTCCTAATGAAAATTCAGGGTTGATTTCCTTTAGGATTGACTGGTTTGATCTCCTTGCTGTCATTCTTTCTTCTGTAGACATGGCACTTGTTTTGGAGCCCCAAAAACGTCATGTCTGCAGATGAAGTAAGTTACCAGCAACAGCAGCTTATACTTTGGATGCTATCAGGAGTCAGAGAGTCTGGACAGTCTTTCTGGTTACAGTCCTTCCCCCTCAGCAGTCCTTGAGCCTCTTGTCTTGGTCTTTGTAGCATCAGTTCTCAGCACAGCATCTGGCACATCATAGTTGGGAGATAAATATTTGCTGAGTGAATGAATGACTGGCTGGAAGTTGAGGAAAACTGGGAAAATGAAATTAATCTGCCAAGCATTAATGTTCAGGGAAAAAATATTGGTTACCTGAGAGTATCAGCTTCTCAGGTGGCACTAGTGGAAAAGAATCTGCCTGTGATGCAGGAGACCTCAGTTCAGTCCCTGGGTTGGGAAGATGCCCTGGAGAAGGAAATGGCAACCCACTCCAGTATTCTTGCCTGGAGAATCCCATGGACAGAGGAGTCTGGAGGGCTACCTCTGGAGTCGCAAAGAGTTGGACACGTCTGAGTGGCTAACACTTACTTACCAAGAACAGGATGAAGAAGGCAGGGCCCAGCAGCAAATCATAGGGAAGGGAAGGAGACGTAAGCTGCTGACCGTCCCCTGGGCCAGGTCAGTGGAAGGGCGGTTACCAGCCAGAGGCTGCTTGACTGATACACTCTGCAACCAACAGACCACATCTTGGTGCCCCATTCGCATGGACCCAGACAAAGGGAGGTGCTTCCAAAGAGGGTGGGAAGGATAGAGGATGGTTAAGAAGCCATGCCACACCAGGAAACAGTGGGAAAACTGGGACAATTTCGTTCGGAGAAGAGGACAGAGTGGTCTCAGGGAGTGTGGTGGAGAAGGTCAGTGTTGGCAGAGGGCTGAAAACCTGTCTTGTGAACGAACAATATGAGTCCTTGGAGACTCCACGACCCAGCCTTCCTGGGGAAGGAGAACTGGGAATACTTGGTCAGCAACGTGAGTGGCGTTCATTCCTAAGCAGGAAGGGGTTGAAATAACAAGTTACTGACATCAGATCATGATGTAGCAATATTAAGTAATGAGAGCTGAGTTTCCTTGTAGCTTATGGAAGACAATCTTGTTTTATAATTACCAATAGACTGCGAGGACAGCCTCAGTCGTTAACTCCCTTGGGTGCAAGCCTTGGTGGCCAAAGGTGAGCTATGATAGCACTGATCTGTAGTCAGCAGACGTGCAGAAGCTTTCAGATTCCTGCCCCCGCCCCCACCCCACCTCTATTTCATCTGGTCCAGGAATGCAGGTGAGAACCCAGCAAGCGTTTTCTCGGCTACGCACAGTTTCAGACACCTCTCCCTGTCTCTGTGTCTTTCCAGCCTGGCTGTCCATCTCCTCTACCCTCTACTCTCTCCTCTCCCCACCCCCCACCGACCTTTCAGATAGAATGTGGTACTCTCCCCTGTTTGGAAATCCAGCACCAAACCGGAAACACTGAAAAGGCAGAGGTTGTTAACTCCCAGCTCCCCTCTGTTTCCAGAAGAACATGGACGTGATGGACAAAGCGGCCGGACCTGGGTCCCGGGGCAAAGAAGATGCTCCAAGTGGCTAAGAAAGTGTTTGTCACCGAGTCGTGTCTGGCTCTGCGACCCCGTGGACTGCAGCCCGCCAGGCTTCTCTGTCCGTGGGGATTCTTCAGGCAAGAATATTGGAGTGGGTTTCCATGCCCTCCTCCAGGGGATCTTCCCAACCCAGGGATCGAACCCAGGTCTCCTGCATTGCAAAGTGGATTCTTGACCAGCTGAGCTACCAGGGAAGCCCCCAAATATAGGATACCTAGTTATTTTTGGATTTCAGATGAACACGTAACTTCTTCGTATAAACATCTCCCCAATATTGCCTGGGACGTACTTTTTCTTAACGATTCATTATTTATTTGAAGTTCCCATGTAACTGGGTGTCCTGTGTTTCTACTTGCTAAACCCACCTGAATTGCACCTGCTGCTAATTTTCAAATGATGCGAGACAGAGTTTGGGAAAGCGCCCTGCCAAACAGCCATGCGGAAGCAGTGTCTCAGACTGTCTTCCCGAACACATCATTCGGGGATCAGTGAGGTGCACGATGGACTGCTGAAGACAAGTGGCTTTCATCTGCTCCCAAGAAAGGCCTGATGCCGCATCTTGGGTCACTAGAAATCCTCTTGATTAGGCTCCACAAGGAGAGACCTCCAGCTGTGTACCCACTCCAAGGTAACAGTTAACCTTCAACTGTAGCTGGACGCTGATGGGCGAGGGTGAATCTAACCCACTTTCTGCAGCAAGAGCGTGATGCCGAAAGCCAAGGCAGACCTTTCCACATACCCACCGGTAGTCTGACAGTGGAAGCAAAGCGGAGCGGTCCTGAAGAATTGGACTCTGTGGCCATTGCATACCTCTCCTAGAATTCACTGTCTTCTGTTTACGGTGGCAACAAATAAGAAAAAAATGGGAGTGAAAGTCTTGTGTTTGGATTGGCTGGTTACCTGTTTGTTTCTTTGCTGTGGCCTACTCTGTCTAATCACTTGGCATGTTTTTGAGCCACTGGGTTCTAGGGGAGTAAAGAATCCCGTTCTCAAGGAACACTGTGTGAGAGCCTTTCACTATGCAGAGAGATGCTTTGGGCTGGGCACTGGTCCCCTCCATTCCTTATAATAACCTGAGGGACACATCTCCATTGACTAGACGGGGATCCTGGGGCTTGGGTCCCAGACTGCGCTGGGATGAGGTGTTCTCTCCACCACCTTGCAGGCGCCCTGGGCATCCCACATTCCGTGTTCAGTTCAGTTGCTCAGTCGTGTCCGACTCTCTGCGACCCCATGAATCGCAGCACGCTAGGCCTCCCTGTCCATCACCATCTCCCGGAGTTCACTCAGACTCACGTCCATCGAGTCTGTGATGCCATCCAGCCATCTCATCCTCGGTCTTCCCCTTCTCCTCCTGCCCCCAATCCCTCCCAGCATTAGAGTCTTTTCCAGTGAGTCAACTCTTCGCATGAGGTGGCCAAAGTACTGGAGTTTCAGCTTCAGCATCAGTCCCTCTGAAGAAATCCCAGGGCTGATCTCCTTCAAAATGGACTGGTTGGATCTCCTTGCAGTCCAAGGGACTCTCAAGAGTTCTTCAACACCACAGTTCAAAAGCATCAATTCTTTGGCACTCAGCCTTCTTCACAGTCCAACTCTCACATCCATACGTGACCAGTGGAAAAACCATAGCCTTGACTAGACGGACCTTAGTTGACAAAGTAATGTCTCTGCTTTTGAATATGCTATCTAGGTTGGCCATAATTTTTTCCAAAACGCATTTGAGCTCACTGTGATCAGGTGAAGTGCCTGAAGTCCCCGTGTCAAGGCAGGGCTAGTGTGCACCCACCTAGAGTCACCTGGTGTCTAACCAGGTCTCCAGGAAAGGGACCCCTAGCAGGGACGGGGTCTTGAGGCAGGAAGCTCGCTGAGTGTCTGGGGACCGACAGTGGGGCACGCATGTAGGTACTGGTTTAACAACCACTTCCTGGCAGGGAGGAGTCTTGATCTGTAGTTTGACAGTTTCCCTGGGGTAAAAGTCCCCGCCGTGGCTGATTTCTAGCCACTGGTGACAGCAGGTAGACTTGGGAAGAGGTGCCCAGGGTCGTATATCAGCGCCCGTGGGGAGTGAAGGAACAGCCAGGCGAGACAGGGCGAGGTTAGACCAGGCTGTGGTCCCAGGCAGGCCCGGCACCTCCCCCGAGAGGAGGGGGCCCAAGCCTTTGTGCTCCCCGAGTGCCCTTCCTTGGATCGCCCTGTCTCTGGACGGGGGCTGCCCTTTGCTTCCACAGCGTGGGGGTGTGGCCCTCCCGAGCCCCCTTCCTACAGCGTGGTCGCGTCGTCTCACTGTCTGCTCCTCACCGACAGGAAGCACTTTTTGGTTCGCCCTTGCGTCTCCCGTGACTTGGCATCTAGAAGGTGCTTGACAAACGTCAGACCATGGAGTGGTGGATGGACCAGTGATGGGATGCGCGTTCAGTAAAGGTCTGGGGACCACAGCCCCAGTCCAGCTCATGCTTCAGGCTTTCTTTTACTTTTTAAATTAATTTAGTCCTTTAGGAAGATCCACATTAGAAAGACAGGAAGTATCAGCTGCCCAATCCGAATCATTAATGTGTGTGTGCGCTGTCGTGTCCAGCTCTGCAACCCCACGGCCTGTGGCCCGCCAGGCTCCTCTGTGCGTGGGACTCTCCAGGCAAGAATACTGGAGCGGGTTGCCATTTCCTCCTCCAAGGGATCTTCCCGACCCAGGGATCAAACCCACATCTCTTGTGTCACCTGCACCAGCAGGCGTATTCTTTAACACTACACCATGCTATATCACTAATGGAAAGTAGCTATCTGAAGGGTATTAGAAATATTAAGACCATGAACTCTTTCCTCGGATATTTTATCCCACTCCTATGTGCCCCGTCCACAGAGGACAGCTGGTCCAGGGCAGGACTCCTCAGGAAGAATCTACTCTGTGTGCCCTGCTAACTACAGAGGAAGGAGCAGTGAACCATGTCTCTGGAAAGTTCCTTGTCTGACATGAGGGACCGTCTCTTCATCTATTGTATGAGTCTATTCAACTCTTCACCTAAATGACCCAAGAGTCACCCCAGATGACCCTTAGGTGTGTGTGTGTTCACACATGCAGAAATGGGAAATGGAATTGCAGAAACTAGCATCTGCCATTTTTTCCAGTGATGGTCAGAGAGTTGCTTCCCGTGGCCCCTGGATTGTTTCATCAGCCCTTAAAAAAATTTTTTTTTTGCTTATTTGGCCATAAGGGTCTTAATTGGAGCACATGGGCTTAGCTGCCCAGAGCATATGGGATCCCAGTTCCTTGACCAGGGATCGAACCTGTGTCCCTCACATTGGAAGGCAGATCCCTAACCACCGGACCACCAGAGAAGCCCCTCACTGGTTCTTCCAAAGGCGTCACTGTTTGCTCTTTCTTCCGACTGCCATCCATCTCCCTAGAAATCTCTGTTATCCTGGCTTCTGTATTCTGATAGCAGCTATTTCCTAGAAAAAATGGTATCGACTTTTAACACTGATGTCACCATCATACTCTGAAGGGAAGAAGAAGGAAGACTCAAGAAGGAGCTCTATTTACTGCACAGAAAAACTAATTGGAAATAAAGGGTTTGCCACTCACAATTCTTGACAATGTCATGCATCTTAAACAGCTGGCAGTTATTCAAATGAGCTGCTCCGTCAGCCTGCATGTCTTTGCTCAGGACACTCTCGCTGCCCCCAAAGCCCTTTCTTCTCTTTTGCAATGAACTAATTCTTATTAATTCTTTAAATGTCTGGCTTCACTTCCTCTAGGAAACCCTCCCTGATCCCATCATCCTGGCTTAGATCCCATCAACCTCCTATTTGCTCCCTGTTTTACATTTGTGAACAACTAGTTTTATAATTCGGGGAAGGCAATGGCACCCCACCCCAGTACTCTTGCCTGGAAAATCCAATGGACGGAGGAGCCTGGTGGGCTGCAGTCCATGGGGTCGCTAACAGTCGGACAGACTGAGCGACTTCACTTTCACTTTTCTCTTTCATGCATTGGAGAAGGAAATGGCAACCCACTCCAGTGTTCTTGCCTGGAGAATCCCAGGGATGGGGGAGCCTGGTGGGCTGCCATCTATGGGGTCACACGGAGTCAGACACGACTGAAGTGACTTAGCAGCAGCAGCAGTTTTATAATTACATATCCGCTATGTGGTCTTTTTCCAAAAAGTTCACAGAAATACGGGAGCAATGCCCAAGGTCTACAACATAAGAGACATTTAATAAATGATTTTGGTGGGGTAATTGAATTAGGAAGTTTTTAAAAAAAACAGAATGGTATTTCTGCAGAAGAGACTGTTTGAATGGTAAAGAGCCTCTATATGCTGAATTGGGCCACAGAGAGACTGGGTACCCAGCAAAATAAAAGGAGATGGGGGCATACCATGTATACCCATCTTATTTTGAAATCTGACTGAAATAGACAAGCCAACAAAATCTAATTCATTCAAATAACATGCTATGTGTGCTCCCAAACCTAATGGATGGAATTTACACCTTTTGAATCTTCATAATGAAAACCCAAGAGCAAAGAGTCAAAAACAATGATCGGTCACATTACTTAAGTGTGAAATGAAGACAGAAGATTCGCATATGCGTGATGTTCCCTTCTGTTGATACAGAGGTTGCTTTATATGTAATAATGTGGTGGGGATGGGGGTATGAAGAATTTTGGCATTTTCTGCAGCTAGAGGAAGCATGAAGTTCTCAACATCCCAAGATGCGCCACCCCCACCCCCCCCGCCCCGACTCCTGCACAGCCCTGAGGGTCCGCTGCTCAGAGTAATATGTGCTCTTCCACATCTTCCCAATAATTAGGCAATTTTTATGTGCGAGATGGTTTATAACACATACGTACGCCTACATCATTCTGACCTTTCTTCCGTTTACCTGCAGCGTGTGGTATTTTGGGAAGTGAACTTTTCCTGGTGAATGACGGTGTCACCCTCCTCGTCGGCGCCAGGGAAAGGCGGAGCAGCCACCCACCTGGTTGCCCTCGGGAGTGAGGGGGGACCATAGCCCCCACCCAGGGACCTCATTCTGGAATTCCCAGGCTGGAAATGCCAGTCATTCTCTCTGCTACCCTCTGTGGTCCTGGGGTTTTAGTTCACAGCATGTAATTCTGAGAGCCAGAGTTGGCATCCTAGAACAGCAGTATCTTCCGGGTGGCAGGGTGGGGGAGTTTCCGGGCTAGGGCTCACACACCAGCCTGGTGCAGGGGGGCACCCCCACACTTGACAACAGGAGGGGAATCTTGTGACTCACACAGTGGCCTAGAAGTGAGCTCTGGGTTCATCTATCTGAATTCAGGATCGTGTTCCCTGGAAAAAGATTTTGTCAACATTTTTTAATGGAAAATGCTTTGCTCCTCTTCCCAGCATTGTCTGCATACAAACTGTGGCTTTTAAACACTCATCAGACTTTTGATAACAAACATCCTCTATTGTCTGTATCTCAGTAAGTATGTTGTCTGTCAGAGTAAGCAGAACCTCTTATAGCTCTCTGAACCCCAATCCAAATCTTGGGGTCCTAAGCTCCTCTGACTGACCTTGAGTTACAAGAACTGCAAATGAAAGTGACCTGTTTAGGCCAGAGCGAATAAATTGGCTAACTCCCAAGGTGGGGATGAGGACAGGACCAGCTTAATAATCCCACTAAATGAAAGACAAGAGCCACGGTGGATACTCAGGGTCATTAGCGTTTGGGCACCAGGTCCCCTGCCCATTTCTTTGAAAATGCACAGTGCAGAGATCATCATTCATCTCTGAGGCTAGATTTAGTGTTTGGAGATAGTTCCAAATTCTCTGGAGTTATCCAAATCTAGCAACAAAATGGATAGCTCTTGGGATCAAAAACATTGTATTGCTATAAAAACAAAATTGTTACATGGTTTACAAATGGACTCCAGTGGCAATTTGAAAACAAGACTCCAAACAAGATTGGAGTGTATGTGGCTTCCCCAGAGGATGTCTTGGGAGCCTTGCATGGGGACCCATGTGAGCAGAAACGGACAACTTATCTGCAAAACAGTCTGATAGTACGTGCCCGCAAAACTGTGGATGTTGTCCAGGCTAGGGGCTTGAGGTCAGTCCATTCTGCATGCCCTTGGCACATGGGTCCTGGGGAATTTCTTCCTTTCCCTACAATAGACAGCACATTTGTTTGCTGCCTTAACTGGGGTGCCTTACTCCTCTCTCCACCAGGTTGATTCCTGCTCACCTTTTAAGACCCCACTGGATTTTTACCTCCTTAGTGCCCACAGAGAGTTCCGCTCCTTTCAGCCCCATCTTGGCATTTGTATCAATCCTTTTTGTGTAGATGTTCCTGCTGCTTTACTTCAATTTGTTTTCTTGTTCTCTCTCCCGACCCGTGTCCCCATCAGGGTTGTGAACGTTGTACCTTAGTCGTGTCAGTATTTCCAGTTTGGCTTAGAGTAGGTGTGTAATAAACTGCATGGGGGAATGACTGGTCCAAATTTGTACCTCAGTTTCCTTATTTATCACTTGGCCTTCTGAGCTTTTTAACCAGATGTGATGTGAGAGGAAAGACGTGGGGATTCCGTTTGTGGTTGCCGCGTGGATCGTGCTATGGTTTCTGTCCACTGATAACTGTATGAATGTGTCTCATGGCTCATGTCTCGGGCACTTGCATGTGGCAGGCACGGTTGGGCGTAGCCCAGATCTGCAGAGCTGGCTCCCCTAAGGAAAGCCACTTCTAGACCCGCTGTGTAGCTCAGCCCTGCCATGAGCACTCCCGCTTAAGTGGGACATGTAACAAGTAGTGTTTGAAAGTCAATTACCAAAAGGAGCCCACTGCAGAATGAAAAGGAACTAACTGTAGAAAATTAGAAGGCTGCACAGAACAGTCTTCAGTCTCAATTACCCAACATTTCCCCGTCTCCCAGCAGCTGAACCCAGGGTGCCATTTGAGTGGGAGCTGGGGCCTGGCAGCTTGGCAGCTCGAGGCACTCGGTCGCTCCCGATGTCCTCAATTATGCAATAACGGTAATCACGGATCGAGGGTTCAGTGGAGAATGTCTGTTTCCCTGTGTCTAGAGCTCAGTAATCATGGGGGCGGAGGACGTTAGAGCAGGATTCGTTGATTTCAAATTATTGTTTGAGCAGGCGTTGAGTGAGACTGGGCTTTTACAGCCTGGGTGGTGTGGACTGAGGATGAGAACACCACTCCCCACCCCAGAAGGATGCTGCAGGCAGAGGTGGGCCACCCCCTGAAAGAGGGTCTGCTCTGAGCCGGCACCCCAACCCCCGAAGTTTAAGGACCATTTGAGACAGCAGAAATCAGCCTCTCAAAGTAACTGGTTTTTATGGCAGAGGACTGGGAAGTAATGTTAATGGAGGGGAGATGGGTGGATTTTCCTATTCCTCACACGCCAGAGGGCTCCCAGTCTTCTAGCCGATCTGGCCATCAGCAAAGGCTTTCTGAGTTCCTTTAGCTGCCTCTGGCCTTCCTGAAAAAGTAAAGGCAAGTAAATTGCAAAACAGCCACAAATTCTTCGCCTCCCATCAAGAAGTATGTTCTCTCTCTCTCTCTTCCTTGAAGCTGGGGTAGCTCTATTTTGGTGAGTAGGATATTAGCAAAATGAGGCAACCCGGGGCTCGGGAAGTGCCTCCATGTGAGGACGTGCTTTCTCTTTCTGCTCTCGGGAACTACGCCTGCCTCCACATAGCGAGCCTGAGAGGGCCTGCTGGAAGATGAAGGAGACACACACCCAGGTCCCCCTGTAAACAACATGTGAGCGTGATCTCTGATTGCCAGCACACGCACCAATGATGATGGCCAGCACACGCACCAATGATGATTGCCAGCACGCGCACCAATGATGATTGCCAGCACACGCACCAATGAGTCCAGCCAGGCCAAGCAGAAGAACCTCACAGTTGACGTCCATCGAAATTGCCAAAGGGCAGAATCATGCCTTAGGTAAATGATTGCCATTTTAAGCCACTACTTTTGGTAGCTTGTTACACAGTAAACACAAACAGATCCACAACTAACACTTCCACAACTAACACTTCAGTCGCTAAGTCATGTCTCCCACCATGGACTGCAGCATGCGAGGCTTCCTGCACTTCACTCTCTCCCGGAGTTGGCTCCGTCCATCGATGATGCCATCCAACCATCTCATCCTCTGTCACCTGCTTCTCCTCCTGCCCTCAGTCTCTCCCACCATCAGGGTCTTTTCCAGTGAGTTGGCTCTTCTCATCAGGTGGCCGAAGTATTGGAGCTTCAGCATCAGTACTTCCAAAGAGTATTCAGGACTGATTTCCTTTAGGATTGACTGGTTTGATCTTGCAGTCCAAGGGACTCTCAAGGCTGTTCTCCAGAACCACAGTTTGAAAGCATCAATTCTTTGGCCTTACGTAAGTGCCAGGCACTGTTCTGAACACGATGTGTGTTAACTCATTTCCTGCTCACAAAATACCATGAAGGACGTACTATTTTCATACCTGTTTTGCACATGAGGAAGGTATGAATCAGTGACCTGCACAAAACTACAGAAAAACTACCTGGCCTGAGATAGGATCAGGAATCCCACACTGGCAACCTGGCTCCTAACCATTATCCACTCCTGCGCATCTGACTATGTCCCAACTTGGCTCAGACTATACAGTGGCCACTCCAGTAGCTCAGGACTGTGGTGCTGTAGAGCTGCTACAGTGTGGAATACTGACATGAGTTCATTCATTCAACAAAGCTTTGGCTGAGGCTGCCTGTTTGCAGACATTGTTCTAGATCAGAGGAAGCAGCAGAGAAGAAAGCAGATTCTGCCCCCATCGGGGGGTGCAGTCTCCTTAGGGGGAAACAACAGCTAAATACATAAAGTAACTACTATGTGGGAAGGACACAAAGGCCAAGGGCCAGTGAAGCTGCTTGGTTGGCATGTGATTTGACGGTGTGAGCTGGGATTTACCCCCACTCCCTGCTGGGAAGCTGAAGCTCCAGTACTTTGGCTCTTTGATGTGAAGAGCCGACTCATTGGCAAAGATGCTGATGCTGGGAAGGATTGAAGGCAGGAGAAGGGGACGACAGAGGATGAGATGGGTGGATGGCATCACCGACTCAATGGATGTGAGTTTGAGCAAGCTCTGGGAGATAGTGAAGGACAGGGAAGCCTGGCGCGCTGCAGTCCACGGGGTCGCAAAAAGACGTGACTAGATGAATGCATAACAACAACTGCTGGAACTGGGATAAGGCTGCCAGGATGGGGGTGGGGGCTGTCAGGGTAGACTTGTCAGAGTTTTGAACAAAGCCTCCCCCTCCCACCTGTCTCATGACTACTCTCTGCCCTCTGACTTCAGCTCCAGTTACAGGGGGCTGTTCGAGGTCTCTCCCCGCCCCAGCTTGCTTCCCTTTTGAAGGGCGCTTGTGCCCCAGCGGTTTTGCTACCTTGAACATCTGCTGGGCTTTGGGATACTGCAAGAAGGGTGCAGGGTTTGGAGGCAGAGAGACCCAAGTGAGCCCTCGTGTCTCTGGGACTCAGATCTCTCGTCAGGGCAACACAGGCCACACCTTTCCTGTGCACAGGGTGGCCGTGCAAGGACAGCGCTGTCACAGCCCTGGGGGTTAGGTGTTCACTGTCTATCCACACCCCTTGGCGAGCTGCTGTCATCCTTCCTGCCAGCTCAAAAGATCACTTCTTCCAAGAAGCCCTCCTGACTTTCAGCTGGCCCATAATTTAATACTAACCCCATTGTTTCCGAACTGCCCCTTGGTTATCAGCCTCCTGCCCGGCCTCCAAAGCTGGGCACAGAAGTGTTTGTGGGCAGCTGGAAGGAAGGATGCACGGGGCTCAGATGCTCTGAAACTTGCCTGGCGGTCTGGACAGAGTGTGAATGCAGCAAAGACACCCACAGGCGTTTGTCTACCAAGCCTGCCCGGTGGCTGTAGCCTTCCTGGGCCACGTGTCTCCTCCCGCACGTTGAGCCCTGTGGATGGAGCCGTCTGAGCTTAGAGTTTCGTAGTGTGAGAAGGGATTGGCTCCTCCACTGGCTGGAGCTCCCCTTCCCCACCATCTTCCAGGGTTCACAGCCCTTTAACTCCCTGCAGACATGGCCTTAGGCTCCAGTTCCTCAGGCTTTCTTCTGCCTCTCTCTCCTGGCCTGAGCCTTTAAAGGGCACCCAGTGAAAGAGGCAAATTGTGGACCCTCATCCCTCAAATCTCAACCTGGTCCTTTTGAACTGTGTGTCCTCAGACGAGAAAGCTTCCCTCTCTGAGCCTTAGTTTCTGCATCTATAGAATGTGGACAATCGTGCCTGAGATAGGATCAGGAATCCCACACTGGCAACCTGGCTCCTAACCATTATCCACTCCTGTGCATCTGAGTATGTCCCAACTTGGCTCACTATGCAGTGGCGGACTTGGAGGTCATCTGGGCAGATTGTTAGGAGGCTAAACAAGCACCTGGCGTACAATAGGTGCTCAGTAAATAGGAGTTTTCCTCTTCCTGGACCTGGGTCTCCATCCCGTTCTTGCAGAGCTTCCGTTTTACCGGCTGGAGGTTGTCAGAGTTGTGAGGATTAAATGAGCTGAATGGGTGACCTCCTTTAATATTTTCGAGATCCCTGTCTCGCTTTTGTCACCACTGTTCTTATTGTTCATTAGTTACTTTCCACTTTCTCCCCATGCCCCTCTTTATCTTTCCCTCCACGTAGACACCCATCTTAATAAGTTTAGTAAGAATTATTGTTTTGATATACACAGTCGTGTGTGTGCATCCTGACCAGGGCTTCTAGCCACTGTTTAGTCTCAATCTCCTCTCCTCCATCAGTCCCAGATGACCTCCAAGTCCGCAAATAACCAAGTTTCAGGGATCTTATATGCATCTTTTTCATTATTTTAACCTCTCTGAAATCAGTGGTCTCTTAAGCTCGTGGGCTTCCCCGATAGCTTCATTCGGTAAAGAATCCGCCTGCAATGCGGGAGACCTAGATTTGATCCCTGGGTTGGGAAGATCCTCTGGAGAAGGGAAAGGCTACCCCCTCCAGTATTCCGGCCTGGAGAATTCCATGGACTGTGCAGTCCGTGAGGTCACAAAGAGTCGGACACGACTGAAGGGACTTAGCAGCAGCAGCAGCATGCCCATTCTAGATACTAAGTAACCCAACACTAGCCTAGGCATTTCAAATGTATTTTTCTTCCTGTCCTCCAGAGCTCTTTGTAAATGGAAACACACCTGCCAGGAGCTGGTTAATTACAGGCTCTCCAGGTGATGCGGAAATTATGGGATTCACCTTTCCAAAGGGCCACTCAGCCACGACCTGGCCCTTGGATGCGCCTTGCTGCTGCTGCTGCTGCTGCTAAGTCGCTTCAGTCGTGCCCGACTCTGTGCGACCCCACAGACGGCAGCCCACCAGGCACCCCCGTCCCTGGGATTCTCCAGGCAAGAGTACAGGAGTGGAGTGCCGTCGTCTTCTCCGTGGATGCGCCTTGCCTTTCTCTAAGGCAGTTCTTCAAGGAGCTGTGTTTCGAGAGCGCTCTCACCCTGAGCTCAGAGGACTCGCTGCAGCAGCTGGTGCTATTCAGCCTTATCTTTACCTGTGTCTGCACCCCTGACTGTCTCAATCAAGTCAACTTGGCCTACGGCCGTACCACCCTAAACATGCCTGAGCTCATCAAGCAAGTCAGCTAGTATTTTCTGAGTGTTGAGTAGAAATTAGGCTCTGCAGGACTTCCCTGGTGGTCCAGTGGTTAAGACTTTGCTTTCTAATGCAGGGGACGCAGATTCAATCCTTAGACAGGGAGCTGAGATCCCACATACCTCAGGGTCCCCAAACCCACGGCGTGAAACAGAAGCCATATTGCATCAAGTTCACTAAAGACTTTAAAAATGGCTGACATCAAAAAAAAGTTTAAAAAAAAGAAATTAGGCTCTGGGCTTTCACTGATGAATGAGAGAAGTTCGGGTGTGGCAGAAACACGCAGAACCCAAGTGAATATTGTGAGCGGAGCAACAGGGATGAGGGTGGAGGAATCAGGAAGGCTTCCTGAAGGAGGTGGCATTGGACAGACCTTGAAGTTAGGAGGCATTTCCTGCTTTTGTTCCTTCCCAAACTGTCAGGTCCCCAACCCCTGCTGGTGGGTTCTGCTTTTTCTGAAGACCAGCCAAGACTCCCAGGTAGAGAACCCTGACTTTTAGAGATGGCCACACACTGTGACCAGGAGAGACTGTGGCCCTCCCTCTGCCCAAGGGGATGAGCCCCTTTGTGGAGACCAGCTCTGGGGCTCTGCTCCCAGCCTGACTTTCCTATGTGCCGAGGCTGCTTCCACTGTCATCACTTGTAACCGCTCCCTTGGCCAGAGCAGGCTGTCCCCTCTGTTGGGGGTGTCTCCAGGGCTACCCACCTCCTCTCCAACTTAGGCTTGTGGGCTTGCACGACCCACCGAGCCCCAAAGTTTTGGACAGCCAGGAAGACCAACCCTGCCCTCTGTCCCCATGGACCCCAGTTCTCATTTGGCAGGTGGAGGGTGGAAGAAGTGGGGTCACTGCAGGTCCTGAGGATGGGCTCAGGGAAAAGAGCCTCAATTCAGTTCCATCTTTCTTTTCCTTTCCAAGAAGTCAAAGACACGCTGGAGTTTAGCACACGTGTTCTCCTCAAGTAGTAGTGTGGTAGAGAAGAATTCAATCGTGTTAAAAGAAAAAAGAGTCACAAAAGATTTACACATTGGTAGAAAACATATTGCTGAAAATAGGAAAAAGTAATGGATAACATTCCAACATAATAGTGACTAAACGTGAAGTAGTCCTCAGCTTGGTTACAAGTTGAGTTCAAATTGAAGGTGTTTGGTAATGCTGATAAAATAGCTGTCCTTTTGGGGGGAAAAAAATATATATATATATATATTGTACTGTATATTACAGTGGCTCAAAGAGGAAGAAATTAAATAGGAGGAAAACAGCTTCAGGGTGCACGGGTATCGTGAGGTGGGTGAACAGCGCTGTTGGCCGGTTTCTCCCTTGGTCAGCGCGCTGCTGTTGATTTTGGAGAGGAGCCGTGACAGAAATGCAGGGATTGGTCGAAAGCAGTGAAGTGCTTTATCTCCATCCTGTGCTCCTTCTTATGGGAGGTGGGCACCTCTGAACCTGCATGCACGCATGCTAAGTTATTTCAGTCGTGTCTGACTCTTTGCGACTCCATGGACTGTAGCCCGCCAGGCTCCTCTGTCCTGGGATTTCCCAGGCAAGAATACTGGAGTGGGTTGCCATTTCCTCCTCCAGGGCTCTTCCCAGCCCAAGGATTAGCCTGGGTCTCCAGCATCGGCAGGCAGATTCATTACCGCTGAGCCACCTGGGAAGCCGCCACTGAACCTACTCCTGGGTGGTTCCCAGGATCTTCTTGCTCACACCGCACAGAGTGAGGCTTGGGGGATGATGCTGCCTGGAGCGTGGAGAGTCGGGCATAGAGTCCATCTCTGCTCCCGTTAGTTGACTAGGAGCCGTGTGTGGCTCATGCTGGCTCTCTCCCAGGATGGCCTGGATACCTCGGATTCTTGCTCCCTGCAGCCTCTACAGTGCTCCACCTTGAGCTGGTCATGAATGAGGCTGTGTGCTAAACCTTACTGGCTGCCTACCCCTCACCCTTGTTCACATTCCATGCTGGAGGCTCAAAAATCCTGCTAGTCCCTTTGCTCAGCTCTCTTGCAGCTAGGGCAAGTCTTGTCTTCCTATCTGGGAGTATGAGTTGCTCAGGAAGGCTTCTGAGAAAAAGTTTCCTTTCCAACAAGAAGAGAGAGGGATCTATGGGGATCTCCTTTTTGCTGGAGTTCTCTTTTTCTTTGGATGCTACAGTGTGAAGAGGTAATGCTTGGGGCTATAGCAGCTATCTTGCAACCACGAGGGAGGAGCTTGATAAAAAGAGCCAAGTCAGTGAGGGTGCTGGATCCTAGTCTTGGGGTAGCATACCTCCTAAACTGGCCTGGTCAGATTCAAAAGCCAGAAAAGGGAGTCTGTATTTCATAGCTGGAGGAATATTCGTTTTTAAATCCCCTCTCCTTGTCCTGTTTGGTGTGAATCAGGAGGCACACAGCCCTGATTGCCCTGGCAATCCTTTTATTCATTAGTCCAACACAGACTTATTGAGGGTCTGCAGTGTTCCAAGCACTACATGGCATTCAGTGATACATTAGAGCATAAAACAGACTCAACTTTCTGCCCTCATGGCCCCTGCATTCTTGTCGGGGAAACAGGAAGAAAGCAACCCTCTACCCTGAGCTTATCATTTCTGTAACTGATGCAGCCGAATGTGGCGATATGGGAGAAGATACAGAAGCCACAGAATGGAAGGAGCCTGGGTCCCTGAATCACACCTAGGAGAAGAGGCACTTGCCCATCAGAATACTGCTTTGGGCTTTACATGAATAAAGAGAAATAAAGAGAATAAAGAGAAATAAACCTCTATTGTACTTGGTGGCATTAATCACTTGTGACTTTGCTTTTGTGTGCGCTAGAGCGTCCTTCACAAATACGGTCTGCCTGGAGTTTGCCCCACCCCTGGTCAGACACTTTTAGGCAGTAAAACATTTCCTTTGAGATCGAGGTAGAGGTTTGATTTTTGGCAGCTCTTAGCATCCCGATTGGAGAAGGAAATGACAATCCACTCCAGTGTTCTTGCCTGGAGAATCCCATGGACAAAAAAGCCTGGCAGGCTACAGTCCATGGGGTTGCAAAGAATCGGACATGACTAAGTGACTAACACACACACACACACACACACACACACACACACACACACAGCATCCCGATTGATGGAATGATTAGGATTTCCTGCTGAGACCTCTGGGCACTGGTCTTAGCATGTAGCCCTGGAAAGCTGGGGGCCCCAGCCCTGGCCCTCAGCCCTGACCCCTAACACCCTAACACTCTGAATCAAGGTTGGCATTTGTGATGCAAAAAACTGGAGTGCAAAAAAACTGGGGCCTCCTTCTGGCCCCAGTGGAGGGTGAGGTGTTCAGAGAGCAGGACAACAGCCTGGAGCAGCAGCAGAGCATCTCCAGAATCAGAAGGGTCCTCCTCTTTAGCCCCAGCTGGCCCTGGAAAGATGAGATCTCCCTTAAGCCCAGACAGGCTCTTGGCATTGCCTGGTCAACATCCCTATTCAGGTTTCAAGGGGACTTGCTTCATGCTAGTCCAGAGGCCATTCCTCCCCAGCTTCTCTGCCCACCTGAGCCAGCCTTCATTCTGGCCCCAGGTCCAGCCACTATCTTAATGGTTCTGGAGCTCCCCAAGCTGGAGGTGGTCCACGCCCGAGAGCTTGGATTGGCTCGGGAGGGTCTGGAGGCCTGTGACTTAAGTCACAGTTGTCTAATTGACTGAGAGTCTGGGGCAGATGGCACTGGTGACAGGTGGCCCCTGCAAAAAGATCTGTGCTCTTCGAGACCTTCACCTCTTCCCTCCAGAGCTGGAGTCTATTCCCTTCCCCTTGAATCTGGGTGGGTTTGTGTCTTGGTTCACTGAGGCTGGCTAACAAATTATCCAAACTGGATAAAGCAACAGGAATTTATTCTCTTGATGTTTATTCAGGAGCACCAAGGGCTCGGTGTTGCTGGGCCACGCTCCCTCGAAGGCTCTAGGTGAGTCTCTGTTTGCCTCTCCCTGCTTTCTGGTGGCAGCCGGCCATCCTTGGTGATTCTCGGGGCTGCAGCCCTCCAATCTCTGCATCTGTCTTCACTCCCTTCCCCTCTGTGTCTCCTCTGTGTCTCTGGATCTGAATCCCCCTCTCCTTATTAGGACACCCTGTCATAGTGGACTGAGGGCCCACGCTATTCCAGTAGGACCTCATTTTTTAAAATAAAATTTTATTTATTTATGTTTGTGCTGGGTCTTCATCACAGTGCACAGGCTTTCTCTGGTTTCAGTGAGTGGGGTTGAGGTGCACGGGCCTCTCACTGCAGTGGCCTCTCGTTGCAGAGCATGGGGTCTGGGTGCCCGGGTTTCGGTAGGCGTGGTGTGTGGACTGAGCTGCTTCGTGGCATCTGGGATCTTCTCAGACCAGGGATCAAACCAGTGTCCCTGCATCGGCAGGCAGGTCCTTAACCACTGGACTACCAGGGAAGTCTAGGACCTCGTTCTAACTAATCACATGTGCAAAGACCCTGTGTCCAAATAGAGTGACATGTCGAGGTTCTGGGTGTACATGGATTCTGAGTGTGCACCCTCCTACCCGGTACAGCGTGTAATGTGTGACCCACAGAAGGGGTGAAAGTGATGCCCTGCCTGACCGCACGCCTGCAGCTCATTGGCTGATCACCTGGGTCAGAGCCCTGTGCTGCCAGGTAAGCCATCCCACCTCCAGGGGAAACCCAAGCTAGTCCTCGTGACTAGACCCCCGGCAGAGCCCTGAGACTGTGTGGAGAGTCCTCATGTGCCCCAGCCCCCGTAGTTCCATCTCAGCCACCATCTGACTGCTACAGCCGGAGAAACCCTTAGCAGAACTGCCCACTGGGGGCAGAACTGCCTCCGAACCCCCTGACCTGCAGAAACAGTAAGAGATGTTATCATGGGCTGAATCATGTCCCTCTCCTCCAAATTTACATGCTGTAGTCCAAACCTGTACCTAAGAATGTGACTATGTTTGGGGATCAGGTCTTTAAAGAGGCAGTTAAGGTTCACTGAGTTCATAAAGGTGAGGCTCTAATTCCAATATGACTGGTCTTTAAGAAGAGGAATAGACACCAGGGATGTGGGTGCACAGAGGAAAGGCCAAGAGGGGTCCCAGCGAGAAGTGGCCATTTGCAAGCCAAGGAGAGAGGCCTCAGGAGAAACCAGACTTGCTGACACCTTGATCTTGGCCTTGCAGCCCCCAGAACTGTGAGAAGAAGAAAAAAAAAATCTGGTTTGAGCCACTCAGTCTGTATTATTTTACTCTGGCTGCCCAGCAAATGAATACAGATGAGAATATGGTGGTTGTTGTTTAAAGTCACTAAATTTGGGAGATATTTGTTATGCAGCAAGAGTAACTGATACAGAACATACAGAGTTGGGAAAGTGAAGATGGAGAACTCGGGGACCCGGGGTTCCACGCCTGGCTCTGCCACTGTCTCACTCAGTGGCTCTGGCCTCCCTTTCCTCTGGTCCTTGGTGTCCCCATCTGTAAAGTGTGCTGATCAAATTGCCTCTAAGATCTCTCATGGCTCTATGATGAACTTACTTTCTGGATGAGTTCTGGGAAGAGCTCAGTGTGACAAAGGAAAAGATTTGCAGCTGTGTTCCCGGAGACTTCTCTGGCTTAAGACACACTCGCTGAGAGCCTAAGTAACCTACTACCAGTAATACCTAGTGTTTAAGAAGCTCCTTCCATGTCAGATCCAGGGTGATCTACAGACATCCCATTAAATTAAATCTTCAGTAATCCACTGGGGAAGGGGTGGTCTTTGAAGCTAAAGACAGCTGGACGGAGAAGTAAATCACCTTGTCCAGGTTCACACAGCTAGCATGGAGGAGGCCAGGGCCCGATGACAGTCTGATTCCCAAGCCCGTGTTGTCTCCATGGGGCATCTCCAGTTGACACTTAGGGCAAAGGTGCATGAGTGTCATCTGTCACGTCCCATCTAAATCCAACCATGAGGGCTTTTATCGGCTCCACCCGAGACTGAAAGTGACTGTCCCTCCCCAGATCTCTCAGATGGAGGGACAGAGGGAGCAGGCGGCTGACCGGCCATCTGTGAGGGGTCAGGCCATAAATGCCAGTATTGTTTCCTAAGTAAGAACAGACGGATTGGAATGTCAAGGCCAAGCAAGAAGAGATGAGATCTGCCCTTTGAGGTCCTCTTCAGGCCAGACCCAGGACAGATGGCAAACTGTCACCGCTCCATATAGAATGAGGCCAAGTCGAAGTTCAGGTGGAGAGGCTGTAGTTCAAGTTTCCATGCAGCTGTCGGGAAAATGAGCTCCCCTGATGAACGGCCTCCCCCAGCTACTCAGATTGCCTTTTCTTTTCTGAAAACAGCGTTTGTGTCTGACGGCTCCTTTGATCGTGGGAGTGTTGTTCAGTTGCGGGACTTAAGATGTTCTGGGCACCCAGACAGCATGCCCCTTTTATCAGGGTGCTGCTGTTAGATGTGGGAGACAGGTCAGGGGTGCAGCAGACAGAGCCCAGTCCTGAGCGAGACTCTGAGCTCCGTAGCTCGGTACCTCTGTGATCTTAGTGTTTCTGAATCCCAGGCTTCTCCCCTGTGCATTGGGGTCAAAGCCCAGACCCAAGAGTGTTTGTGAGAGTGAACGTGAGCAGGTGACTGTCCTACATAGTAAGCGCTCATTTAATGCTAATGCCTCCTCCCTTCGGCTTCCCTCCAGAGAGTAATGTGTTCGTTGCTTTGCTTGCTTATTTAACAGGCATTTATTGAGTGCCTACTGTGTGCCCAGACCTTTCTGGGGTGCTGTGGCTACAGGGACACACCGGTGAACAAGACCCCCCCGCCCCCATGCGGGAGGCGGGCAAGGGATCAAATGAAGGTCCTTTCAGGGGTGGCCTCTCTGTGTCTGGGACTTCTTCCTCTGAGGTCTCGATTTATCTGCCTATTGAGTCTGATGCTCTCTCATATGCAGGATTCCTCCGTAACAGAGCCCCTCCCCAGTCCTTCCTAGGCCAGCTTTCCAATTTTTTAAAAAGATATTTATTTATTTGGCTGCACCGGGTCTCAGTTGTGGCACACGAGATCTTCGTTGTGGCGTGTGGGATCTAGTTCCTGACCAGGGCTCGAACCCCGGCCTCCTGCGTTGGGTTCACAGAGTCATAGCTACTGAACGACCGGGGAAGTCCCTCGTTTCTGATTTTTTAACAGGAGATCTGATTGCAGTTCTCTTCACCTCCATCAAGAAGGCTCCTTTCTCCCTTCTTACACCTGTTCCAAATTTCAATTACACAAAATATCTTTCACGCATGGTTCAGCCAGATTCCTCAGGAGGAGGAGGGAAAAGGGGTGCTGTAAGTATTCATAATGTGTTTGCATTATGGAATAATTACACATAATTGCTCTGCCTTGTAAATAAGTATAAAACATTTACCAGTCTCTACAGTGGGAGAAACCGTGGGGCTGCCGTCTCCCACGGAAGTCGCCCCTGGTGGAAACACATACCGGCAACTGGCAATCTTTCCAACCCACCAGGCCCATGTGTCATTGGCATCAGCAAGGAAGGTGAGTGGTCATTTCTAAGCCTGTAAAAATTATGCCAGCGTATTGGTTTACATTTATATATTCTCTGAATTCTTACACTGACTCCCCACGTACGAAGGGAACCCCCACAAGCTGCGAGAAACTTGCAACAGTAACACTTCTGGTTCATCTGGGGCACCCCATGTGCCTGTCCTGCTCTGGGTGCTTAGAGCATCTTACAGACTCTCAGAGTCACCCAGCAGGACGGGGACCCCGACTTTGGTTCTCATATAGCAGAAGAAGGAACCGAGGCTTGTAAGGTTTAGGAAAATTGCCTGTGTTCACCAAGTTAGTGAACAACGAATCGACAAATACCACCTTTGATCGCTCTTTTCGCCCTTCCCGCCTCCCCTGTGATAAGCGGTGGACTGACTTCTGGAAGATCTGCACCCTCTAGCTGGTTAGATGTGAGGAGGAGCTAAATCAACCCATTTTGTTGTTGTTGTTGCTGTTCCAAGGTTACAGATTGAATTGTGTCCCTCTCATAAGACATGTTGAAGTCCTAACCTCCAGTATCCCAGACTGTGACCTTCATTGGAGTCAGTCATTTATTTACAGAGGCAGTTGAATGAAAATGAAGTTCTCGCATCCTGACATAAAAGGGAAATCTGGACACAGAGACACCCACAGAAGACGGATGAGAAGCTCCAGGGAGAAAACCACCTACAAGCCAACGAACGCTTGAGGATTCTAGAAGCTGGGAGAGACCCAGGAACAGATTTCCTTCACTTCCTCATAAGGCTTCCCTGGTGGCTCAGCTGGTAAAGAATCTGCCTGTAATGTGGGAGACCTGGAGTCAGTCCCTGGGTTGGGAAGATCCTCTGGAGAAGGGAAAGGCCACCTACTGCAGTATTCTGTCCTGGAGACTTCCATGGACTGTATAGTCTATGGGGTCTCAAAGAGCCAGACACAACTGAGCGACTTTCATTTCCACTTTTCCCCAGAAGGAACCAATGCTGCCGGTTACTTTGATCTCAGAATTCCAGCCTTCAGAGCTGGGAGACGATGCGTCTCAGTTCACTTAACCCACCCAGCTGGTAGCCCCAGAGTGGTACTTTGTTGTGGCAGTCTTAGCTGAGTGACACATCCAGAAACCACCTTACCTCCCCCCAGGGATGAGAAGCTATCACCATGGTGACACGACAACTCAGGGTGGTCTGTGGCTCACAGACCCGTGATGGGGTCCTTTGCAGGTGGGTTTTAAAGGTCTAATTGCTAACTCAGTTCTCTGCAAGGCCATCTGCTGATGGGCCAACAAGTGCCCAGGGAGGGACATGGCGGATCCATGACCGCACAGTACAGAACGGTGGGTGTGGGGTGAGAACCAGCAAAGGGCTCCCCCGCCTCGGCTCTTCGTCTCCTGCCTAGGAGTGCTGTGCAGAAGACGCAGCAGAGGGAAAAGAGAAAGTGAGCCCGCACGGGAGGCCGCCATGCCAAGGCCAGCGTTGCTAGCGCTACACGAGACACGTCTGGTCCTAGCTGGTGGGTCTGCTGGGAGTCACCGTGTGCCAGCCTCATCCTGAATTCCGAAGAAAGCCCAGTTCCCACTGTTGGCTGGTGGTAGATCCCATGACAACTGAACCTCATTTCCTGGGGCTAGCAGCTAGGTGGGTTAAAACAATGGGACTTTGTTTCCTCCCAGGTATAAGGGCCAGAAGTCCTAAATGAAGGTGTCATCAAGGGCATGTCCCCTGCAAAGGCTCTCGGGGATCATCTTACTCGCCTCCTCCAGTGAATGGGGCTCCTGGGGATCCTCGGCTCGTGGCAGCATCTCTCCAGTCTCTGCATATCATCCGTCTTCCCCAGGCCTCTCTGGGCCTTCAGTCTCCTTCTGACTTCCTGTTATAAGGACACCAATCATGGAAGTAGGGCCCACCCTAACCCCAGGATGCTCTCGTATGGAGATTCTCAACATAATCCCATCTGTGAAGGCTCCTAACTCATTTTTAGTAATTTAAAAAAAGTATTATGTGAACCATTTTTTTTTTTAAAGTATTGAATTTGCTATAAAATTGCTTCTGCTTTATGTTTTGGTCTTTTGGCTGTGAGGCATGTGGGAACTTCACTCCCCAACCAGGCATTGAACGCACATCTGCACTGGAAGGTGATGTCTTAATCACTGGAACACCAGGGAAGTCCCATGAAGACTCCTAATTCTAAGTGCGTGCCCATTCACAAGTTCTGGAAGTGAGCACCTGGACATATGTTTTTGGGGGTATTGCGAAAGAATCAGACACAAGTTAGTGACTAAACAACAACGTCTCAGTAGCTATCTGAAAGAAATAATACAAATTGAAAAAGTATGTTCTGATTTTATTCTTAAACAACCACAAAAAGTCAAAGTCAGGTTAGTTGCTCGGTCGTGTCCAACTCTTTGGAACCCCATGGACCGTAGCCCAGTAGGCTCCTCTGTCCATGGGGTTTCCCAGGCAAAAGTACTGCAGTGGGTTGCCATTCCCTTCTCCAGGGGCTCTTCCCCACCCAGGGATCAAAACTGCGTCTCCCGCATTGCAGTGGATTCTTTACCACTGAGCCACCAGGAAGCCCAGTCGCTTCCTAATGGAGTGTGTGCTGGCTGTGGACCCTGCACACCTGGAACCCGTGGGCAGCAAGTTGGCGTCTCCGTTACTGGCCAGGTGGACCATCTCAGCGCCTGGCTGTGGTCTCTTGGTGTTTCTCCATCTGTGAATAGTCTGTTCAGAGTCTTTCCTTTCACTTGTCCCCTCCCGGCGCCTCCCTTTTTGCTTGTTTTTACTGATTTGTAGACCTTCTTCATATACGTTCTGATTTGTTGACTTGGCTGGGTATGTGAACGATGGGTATCTGTGGTTTGTCTTTCTGCTCTTTGATGACCGGAAATTCGAGCGCAGTTTGAGCTCATGTGTCTCACACGTGTTCCCATGACCCAGCTGTCCCTGGGCTGAAATCCCCAC
>SJYX01007190.1:101489-211846 GCA_006410675.1 Oreotragus oreotragus
TTTGCTAAGAGATGAGAACGAGATGGGAGGTTAGCGTAAATTTCCTCTTCTTTCCACCTTGCCTGCCTCTCTAGGGGCTGGGAGGAGACAAAGGGAGAGCCATTTCAGTATTGGTCCTGGGAGACAGGATGGTAGCCGGCAAACATGGAAATTTCCTGCAAGGCGGTCCCTCAGTACTCAGTTCTGTCTTTAGGAAGCCGGAATCCAACGTGCTAGTTTACAGTGAGGATGAGAAATGAGTGCATCGGAATTTTTGACTGATCACCAAGATGTTCTCGCTTCCTGGGCAGAGATGTGGGGTCATTATTGGAGGGTTGCTTGGTGCTCGGGGAACCAAAGGAGCGATTTACTGAAATTCAACATCCCGTGGCATCAGGCCACGCCAGCTCAACATGTGCTCATTCAACCATCATAGCCATGTCTTTACAGAGGGCCTGTGCGGAGCGGGGATTCTGCAGTGAAGGAGCTGAGGACTGTGAGGAGCTGACGGTCATGATAAGTGGTGCAGATGTGGGAGACTGATGCCAGGAGAATGCAAAGACAGGATGGGAGCCTGGTCACAGCAGAGAGGAAGGTTGGCCTTTCTGGGAGGCAGCCTCGAGGCAGAGGTGGAAGGCCTGGGGAGGAGCACACAGGTGTCTCAGAACGCCCGGCCATGTAGGGAGAAAGCTGGAACAGCAGGAGGCCGGGATTGGTGCTCAGAGTCCATGAGGTAGTGGAGGAGCTGGAGGAATCAGAGGGACCGGACACTGGGGTGTCGCTGCTCCACATCCACTGACCCGGTGGGCTCTAAGCTGACCTTGCCCATGGAGCTGACCACCGTCAGGCCTCTGGCTGCCTCGGCCTCTGCTGGACTGTAAATCAAGGGCCTTGAGCCTTGCTTCTAAATACTGCAGGCTCTGTGATCACCTATCTCTGACCGTCTCCACTGTACATGGGGCGTGGAGTTTGTTATAAAGAGACCGTGTCTTTAGAAGAAGTTGCAGACACCTGCACAGAAAGACCATTCAGGAGCTGAGGAGCCTCTCCCTGGCCTGCTGGCCACCATGTTCCTGGTTGGAGTTCACTGCTATAAGCTCACTTTCTTACCCATTCTTTGTTATTCATTCACTCATTCACTGTGCCAGGGACTGGACAAAGTGGTGGACACACAGTCACTAACTCACCTGGATCTACAGTTTAGTGGGGATGAGCGGTGATGCCTTAATGAGAAAACAGGTGCTGTGGGCCCAAAGTCCTGGAGGAACAGACATGAAACTAAGCCCTGAGGGGACAGGGGTCACTGGAAGGGGTAGGATGGGAGTTGGGGAGGATTTGCCAAGTTATGGGGATGAAACAGGTACTAACAATCTTGGAGCCAACACATGGGGTTCCAACCCCAGTTCCAACAGGTAAGTTCACAGATCCTGGGTGAGTCAGCTGATGCTGGGGCCTCTGTTTGCTTATCTGTCAAATGGTGATGACAGTGATGAGCTGTCTCTTATACACATCTAGATGTGTATAAGAGACAGACCCCCACCTCTCCGCCTCTTGGGCTCCTGTCTCCCGGCTCACTCTGCCCCAGGCATTGTGTTTTGTTTTGATCCCCCCACCCCCCATCCAGTTTCTGGAACGTCCCAGCTTACGTTCATGTTTGGTCTGTGCACACGCTCCCCTCTCCCTGCCCTCGGGTCATCTGCTCGCGGGAACATGCCTGCACTCAAGCCGCACTAACCGGCTCATCGCCTCCACTGCTAACCCCTCACCCCCACCCCAGGGACTCCCGAGTCAGTGTGTCACGGTCTGTTACAGTTCACGTTCATCAGTCTTGCGCACTTGCTTGTTTTCTGTGGTGCGTCTCCTCTGCCAGCCCCACAACAAGGGAGCCTTTCGTCCTGCTCACTGCCCCTTCCCCAGTGCCCAGAACGGCGCCCAGCACGTGGTCAGGATTTGCCTCCCCCAGAGCTGGCACCTTGCAGTCACGCAGGCCAGGTAGACCCCTGTCCCCACTGGGTTACACCGCTGAAACACAGGGGCTCACTTGTTGCCTGCAGGAGGGTGGCAGCCTGGGGCCGCCACGGTTTTTGTGGTCCGAAGTCTGGCAGGGGAGACCTCCCCCAGGGGATGCTCCTGGCAGGGAAGGGAGACTGAGCTCAGGGTGGGTGGGAGGAGCGGAAGCGAGGCCCCTGAGAGGAGGAGAGGGGCTAGCGGGGATGCATTTGCATCAGAACTAGACTTAAGGGGGAAATGAGGAGGGCGAGCAGTTGCCCAATGGGAGCTCTGGGATTCGTCTTCAGCACATTTCCTCTGATTTCCCCAAACACTTGAAATTAATTAGGTGGACCAGAGCCTTCGAGAACGTCTCTCTCGGTGGGAGTCTCACCCCTGCCAGGGCTGGGTTTGGCAACCCTGCTGCAAGAGTCCCGGGCTTTCTCTCACAGCCCTGGTCTGTCATGAGTCTGCCCACGCTGCTTGCCACACTTTTGTCACATCGGGGAGAACCTCTAGGTGAGTCTTTCTGAGTTTGCACACCTGCCAGACACCGCTGTGGGATGATTCCGGGCTCCTGACAGACTGGGACCAGAGGGCGAGGCCACGCCCCCGGTGGGCGTGGCTGACTCCGCTGTCAGTCATCCTGCAGAGAGGCCCACCTTGGGGATGAAATGAGGGCTGGACAGGTGGGTGTCCGACGCAGGAGCTTCGACTCTGGCCTTCCTGGGCTTGGACGTGCAGCGGCGCAGGGCATGCTCCTGTGGTGTGGGCTGAGCGCCCCTTGGGCTTGGAGGTGGGAGCAGCATCCGGCAGGGTCTGTGGTCCCCAAGGACCCCCGTGTCCAGAAGCAGATGCTCGGTTCTCTCTGTTTTGCCCCAGGCTTCCCTGATGCCTTGAAACAGCCGAAAGCCTTGAATCAGGGGTGTCAGATGGAAAAGGCAGCAGCCTGACTCCGAGGCCAGAGGGCAGGACGGGTGAGCAATGACCGCCACGGAAGGAGTCGGCTCAGAGGAAAGTGGCCTGCTTAGGGCTGTGGGCAGCCACAGCTGAGACCTGGTGGCTTCACAGGAGACCTGTAGAGGTGTGAGAGAGCAGCCTGGACCTTCTCATAGTGCCGGCTGGGCTCACGGGTGTGTGTGTGTCCAGGTTCTTACAGGGGTAGGGAAGGCTAGAAGTCAAATTTCAGTAAAGGTTTTTACAAAATGATTTAGAAATCTTGCTAATAGGTCATGCACTTACATGGCTCAATGCTCCAAAGATAGGAAAGGAAAGCTGGGAACATGGTCCAACCTGCCAGTTTCTCAGCCATTCACCCACTTCCCAAGGACAGCCAATGTTACTAGCTTTTTTTATCAGAGACTCTTTATCCATCTATAGTTAGCTGTATGTATATCTCCCTTCTACCAAGTGGCATGGCTCCATACCTTCCATTCTTCATTTTCATTTCTTTACTTCATAATATATTTTGCAGTTTTTTCCTACTGGTGCAAGAGTGTTTTCTTTTCTTTCTTTTTTTTTTTTTTCTGATTAAAATATATTCTCTGGGGACCTCCCGGCTGGTCCAGTGCCTAAGACTCTGCGCTCCCAATGTAGGGAGCCCAGGGTTCGATCCCTGGTCAAGGAGCTAGATCGCATATGCGGCAAGAAAGGTTGAAGATCTCGCGTGCTGCAACCAAGACCCAGCATAGCTAAATAAAGAAATAAATATTTTAAAAAGTATATATCTTTTTTGTAATGGGATGATTTGAGAGAATAGGATTGAAGCATATACATTACCATATGTAAAATAGATAGCCAGTGGGAATGTGATGTGTGACCCAGGGAACCAAAGCTGGTGCTCTGTGACAACCTGGATGATTATAAGATTCATTTAACCAGTTTCCTACTAAAGGACACTGAGGCTGTCTCAAACCCTTTTTGCCGTGATACAGTGGGCATTTCATGGAACAGTGACATATTCTGGCAGGGTAGGCTGCGGCGGAGGTGGTAAAGCCTCTGATATTCCAGTTCTCTTTCCACATGTCCCAACCCCCTTGCAGTTAGGCATAGTCACCTGACTTGTTCTATCCCAGGGACTGTGAAAAGCAGCAGTGTGTGCAGCCTCCCACTGGGGAAAGCTCACGCGGGATCCTCTAATCTCTCTCTCTTCACTCTAGTGACTGACGAGGCAGAATGTTCCAGATGGTGAAGCTCCAAGATGGTAGTGCCTTTGTCAGCCTGGGTCCCTGAGGCACTGTATGGAGCAGAGTCCCCTACAGACCCACGATGGACATGAGAGTATTTTGCGTGATCAAAAAGGAAACTTGGTTGCCTTCGGTCATGAGGCAGTTAGGTTGTTCACTTTGGCTGACTTCTGTGAGTTACGGTGAGACTCAATGCACCGATATTTGGGTATTGAATTTCACAAGTGACTTTTTAAATTGAAGTACAGTTGAGGTGGACTGAGCCTTCATAAAGAAGGCTGAGCATTGAAGAATTGGTGCCTTCAGATCGTGGTGCTGGAGAAGACTTTTGACTCCCTTGGACCACAAGGAGATCCAACCAGTCAATCCTAAAGGAAATCAATCCTAAATATTTACTAGAAGGACTGATGCTGAAGCTGAAATTCCAATACTTTGCCCACCTGATGTGAAGAACTGACTCGGAGAAGATCCTGCTGCTGGGAAAGATTGAAGGTAGGAGGGGAAGCGGGTGACAGAGGATGAGACGGTTGGATGGTGTCATTGATTCCATGGGCATGAGCAAGCTCTGGGAGATAGTGAAGGACACGGAAGCCTGGTGTGCTGCAGTCCATGGGGTCACAAAGAGTCAGATACGACTGAGCAACTGAACAGCAACAACATAGTTGATTTACAGTATTGTGTTCTTTTCTGCTGTACAATGAAATGAAGCAGCTATGAGTATACATATATCACCTTCCTCCCCCTGCCCCCATCCTACCCCTTTAGGTCATCACAGAGCACTGAGCTGAGCTCCCTGGGCTATACAGCAGATTTCCACTAGCTATCCAGTTTACACATGGAAGTGTGTATATGTAAATCCTACTCTCTCAATTCGTCCTGCTCTCCTTTCCTCCACCCTGTGTCCACACGTTTGTTCTCTATGTCTGTGTCTCTGTTCCTGCCCTACAAACAGATTAATCTGTACTGTTTTTCTAGATTCCGCATATATGTGTTAATATACAATATTTGATTGCTTCTCAGCCTTTTGGCTGAGATCAAATGTAACATGCAATATTTGCTTTCTTACTTCACTCTCTATGACGGACTCTAGGTCCATTCATGTCTCTCCGAATAATCCAATTCCATCCCTTTCTGAGGCTGAGTAACCCTCCGTTGTGTGTGTGGACCACATCTTTGTCCGTTTCTCTGTCAGTGGGCGTTTAGGTTGCTTCCATGTCTTGGCTATTGTAGAGAGTGCTGCA
Source organism: Oreotragus oreotragus (assembly GCA_006410675.1). NCBI lineage: Eukaryota > Metazoa > Chordata > Mammalia > Artiodactyla > Bovidae > Oreotragus > Oreotragus oreotragus. Next base: position 106,885 of record SJYX01007190.1, read on the forward strand.
GTGAACACTGGGGTGCATGTGTCTTTTTGAATTATTTTAAGGGACTTTTAAATGAATGGTTGACCAAGAAGTTTCCTGGAGAGGCTCCCTGGAACTGGTGGAGCTATAGATGCAGACAGGAATTGTTTGGAGAACCCCTGTGGTACCTGCAGCCCAGATGGTGTATGATCCCCAAATCACCTCCCACCACTAGACCCTCGTGAAGAGCATCTGGGCTTTCTGCAGCTCTCCATGCCTCTCCTCTCCCACCCCTCTCTTTTTTTTTTTTTTAAATCACACTGGAGCTCTGAGGAATCTTTGCTAAGAAGATCAATATATTAGAGTCAAAATTCACAGGAGGCTGTTTATAATCTTGAAAACCCAGAAATAACCTAAATGCCCAACACAAGGGGATATATTCAGTTATTCATGATGTGACTTGAAACAGCTATTGCCAATGGGATTAAAGAAAAAGGATAAAGGAAAATGTCTATGATACTTTTGCTGAGAAAGATATAGCAGATTACAGAATATGATCCCACTGAAAAAAATGGAGATCTATATGTAGAGAAAGTGTGCTACAGAAATGTACACGTGTCACTCCTCTTGGGTCCTTTCCAATTTGCAGAAATATGGTCTTTGATTACAGGAATCTCTTCCACTCTTGCAACTTCAATTCCCACTAATGTCCTGAAGGCTCCCAAATCCACTTCTTTAGTTGTTTTTTTTGCTGAGATTTCAACATTTATAAAATGTTGCTACAACTTGCTCTTTCTCTGTGCTGCTTTTGGCCACTGGTTCCACCATGCTACCGGAAACCTTAGAGACGTCTAAAATTTCTATCTCCATTTTGTAAATTCAACCAGTTAACCAGCTTCTGCTGATTCTTTCTCTCTAATGCCCCTTATATCTGTCCACCACTCCTGATCTCTTTCAGCACTTTATCTTGGGGTTCACTATCTCATGCCTGGAAGATTTCTGCAGCCTCCTCTCCAGTCACCCTGTCCCCACTCTCATTGACCCCCACTGACTACACACACCGAAGCCAGTGTGATCTTCCCACCATGTAGATCTGGCCAGGCCACTCCCAACTTGAGAGGCTCCGCTAGTTACTCACCACCTTGGACAGCCATACTGTTACATGACATCTGACTCCCTCAAGGAGCTGTCCCAGGCATGCCTGTGAATTCATCACTTCCTGCCTTACCTCTGTGCCCACCCATCTGCTCATCCACCTAACCATCCATTCGCTGTCCATCTATTCACTCATTTTTCAATCCATCCATCCATCCATCCATCCATCCATCCATCCATTCATTCCTCTATCTATCACCCAATAAAACCCAAGAGTAGCCGAGCACCGAAGAATTGATGCTTTTGAACTGTGGTGTTGGAGAAGACTCTTGAGAGTCCCTTGGACTGCAAGGAGATCCAACCAGTCCATTCTGAAGGAGATCAGCCCTGGGATTTCTTTGGAAGGAATGATGCTAAAGCTGAAACTCCAGTACTTTGGCCACCTCATGTGAAGAGTTGACTCATTGGAAAAGACTCTGATGCTGGGAGGGATTGGGGGCAGGAGGAGAAGGGGACAACAGAGGATGAGCTGGCTGGATGGCGTCACTGACTCGATGGTGGTGAGTCTGAGTGAACTCCGGGAGTTGGTGATGGACAGGGAGGCCTGGTGTGCTGCGATTCATGGGGTTGCAGAGTCAGACACGACTGAGCGACTGAACTGAACTGAACCTCTTTATGTATCCCTGTGACTTGGGTATAAAAACATCATTATGCATTAGGACAAACAATTCCAGAGATATCATATGGGAAATTAAAGACAACAAAAAGAAACAAAACATTAGGGGATTCTATCTTCCTTTCTTAATGTTTCCTATTTTTGTGGCCTCTTGATCTAATTTTCATAATGATACCTCTTACCTGCTTGCTTGCTCTCTCTCTCTCTCCCTCTCACAGTTTGCATTTTGCTTGGGGTCAAAAGACAGTCATTTGCACTGGAGACCAAGAGGAAATCTGCCCTTTTTGTGCTTCTGTGAAACGTCTGTGTGTTGGCCTCTGCTTGGAAAAATGGACTCTCAACGTGCTCATAGAAACATTTGCACCAACACACAGAGGTAGAATCATTTCATTCTGGAGTGTGGATTTCCTTGATCTTGGTGGAGTTAAAGGAAGAAACAAAGAAACCAATCATGAATGTGGAAGAAAAGGTCACAAAGAAAGGTCTTATTTTATTTTAAGCCCTCAAAAAGAAAAAAAACAAACAAACCACAAACATTTAGATTTCCTTTTTTTAAAACAAAACAAAACAAAACAAACAAACAGAGAGAGCTTTGTCCGTGTGTTGTTCATTTAGGAGCGTATTTATTATTTATCTATTGTAATGATGGAAACCCCCATGCAAGGAGGCGCAGAGCCCTAATGAGAACGCAGTATCAGGAGCGCTCCCAGCATTCTGCCCTCAGCCCCGCGCGTCCCGAGGCGTCCTGGCATGCATATGCCTCATTACGGACACATGGCCTGTCGTGTGTTATTCCTCACTTAGTGACAATTTGTCACTGTCACCCTTGACATGTCACTCCTCGGCAGACGGATTTGACTCCGATGCCAAGTCTGACACCCGGATGAGAGGCAATCGTAATCTGAATTGATATAACGGGTCGAGGGTGGCTAATTTCACTCTGACATAATTCTAATACCACGTAAAGAGAGAGAAGTGCTGTATTTAAAGGGCTTTTTTTTCTAAAGCTCCCCCCACCGCCCTCTCTCTTGCTCTGCGTCTGAGTATTCAATTATTCTTTAGGATCATGCTTTTATTTTTGAAGGATTAAGTCTTGCGTTTTAATAACATGCATTTTCAATTAAGTGCACTAAGATCCGCGGATATAACTATTACTTAAACTATAAGTAATGGTTGCATGTAAAAATTAGGAAACATTGTGCTTTAGATAAATGACATTCAAATTAGTTCTTATTATAAATGGGATAGAAAATGGATTTTTTCAGCTCTGGCTGGCCAAAGAGCCAACATTTGTATCTACTTCATTTGTTTAAATATATTTCAAGCCAGATTGAAATCCATACGGCCTGACATTAATTGAATGCTGCCGCGTCAATGTACTCAAGTTCCCTAAATCACTGAGGAGTGAGTTTTTACTGGCTTGAATTAGAAATATTCCATTCCTCTTACACTAAAATAGTATTGTTTATGTAGCAGTTCTTTAAGCCATCATTAAATGGTATCAATCTTAATAAAATGCATTTAAACAGACCATATGTGGGGTATGACTGGGGTTTTTAAGGACCTGTATTTATTTTTTTTCCCCTGAAGAGATGATTACATTTTTTTCTTCCTGTGGGAAGAGATTCTTTTGTATAGTATTTTCCAGTAAACACAGCTTTCCTTTTGCTAAGAGATGAGAACGAGATGGGAGGTTAGCGTAAATTTCCTCTTCTTTCCACCTTGCCTGCCTCTCTAGGGGCTGGGAGGAGACAAAGGGAGAGCCATTTCAGTATTGGTCCTGGGAGACAGGATGGTAGCCGGCAAACATGGAAATTTCCTGCAAGGCGGTCCCTCAGTACTCAGTTCTGTCTTTAGGAAGCCGGAATCCAACGTGCTAGTTTACAGTGAGGATGAGAAATGAGTGCATCGGAATTTTTGACTGATCACCAAGATGTTCTCGCTTCCTGGGCAGAGATGTGGGGTCATTATTGGAGGGTTGCTTGGTGCTCGGGGAACCAAAGGAGCGATTTACTGAAATTCAACATCCCGTGGCATCAGGCCACGCCAGCTCAACATGTGCTCATTCAACCATCATAGCCATGTCTTTACAGAGGGCCTGTGCGGAGCGGGGATTCTGCAGTGAAGGAGCTGAGGACTGTGAGGAGCTGACGGTCATGATAAGTGGTGCAGATGTGGGAGACTGATGCCAGGAAAATGCAAAGACAGGATGGGAGCCTGGTCACAGCAGAGAGGAAGGTTGGCCTTTCTGGGAGGCAGCCTCGAGGCAGAGGTGGAAGGCCTGGGGAGGAGCACACAGGTGTCTCAGAACGCCCGGCCATGTAGGGAGAAAGCTGGAACAGCAGGAGGCCGGGATTGGTGCTCAGAGTCCATGAGGTAGTGGAGGAGCTGGAGGAATCAGAGGGACCGGACACTGGGGTGTCGCTGCTCCACATCCACTGACCCGGTGGGCTCTAAGCTGACCTTGCCCATGGAGCTGACCACCGTCAGGCCTCTGGCTGCCTCGGCCTCTGCTGGACTGTAAATCAAGGGCCTTGAGCCTTGCTTCTAAATACTGCAGGCTCTGTGATCACCTATCTCTGACCGTCTCCACTGTACATGGGGCGTGGAGTTTGTTATAAAGAGACCGTGTCTTTAGAAGAAGTTGCAGACACCTGCACAGAAAGACCATTCAGGAGCTGAGGAGCCTCTCCCTGGCCTGCTGGCCACCATGTTCCTGGTTGGAGTTCACTGCTATAAGCTCACTTTCTTACCCATTCTTTGTTATTCATTCACTCATTCACTGTGCCAGGGACTGGACAAAGTGGTGGACACACAGTCACTAACTCACCTGGATCTGCAGCTTAGTGGGGATGAGCGGTGATGCCTTAATGAGAAAACAGGTGCTGTGGGCCCAAAGTCCTGGAGGAACAGACATGAAACTAAGCCCTGAGGGGACAGGGGTCACTGGAAGGGGTAGGATGGGAGTTGGGGAGGATTTGCCAAGTTATGGGGATGAAACAGGTACTAACAATCTTGGAGCCAACACATGGGGTTCCAACCCCAGTTCCAACAGGTAAGTTCACAGATCCTGGGTGAGTCAGCTGATGCTGGGGCCTCTGTTTGCTTATCTGTCAAATGGTGATGACAGTGATGAGAGCTAAGTGGTACCTGACAGGGATCAGTGAGGGTTAGGTTGGACTCTGAATCCAACACGAAATTTTCTATGTATTTAAAGGATGGCAGAAAGCCAGGTGGCAGAGCAAGAAGTACTGATGACCAGCGTCAGCCATTGCAGTAAATCTCAGGAGCTGTGCATGAAACCTGTAAGCCATCATCCCATTTCACAGATGGGGAAACTGAGTCCTGGGACAGGAAGCAGCTAGCTTGGGGACACACTGAGTTGGGGAGGAGGGTGGCCAGGGTCTTACCCACGTGTGTCTATTTCTGCTCAGTGATGCTCAGATACAAGCCATTCTGCCCTTGGGAGGTCTCTGGCAAGGTATGGAGGCATAACAGGGCCAGGGCATGAGAGGACCACAGCGACCTGTATTTCCCAAGATAGAATTTGAGGAGGCCTGTGGTGGGAAGTGAGACTGGAGGTACAGACTGAGGCTTTGCGTTACATCCAATGGAGCTTGTGTTCTAGGTGGAGGGCCACAGGGAGCCATCGAAGGATCATGAGCAGGGAAGGGCTGTGACCAGATACACGTTTTCTGTAGACTGAAAGGGTTTGTGAATTTTTAAAAGAAACTATTTGTTTAGTTTTGGCTTCATCGTGTCTTAGCTGTGGCGCTGGGTCTTTGTCACTGTGTGTGGGCCCTTTACTGCAGTGCGTGGGCCTCTCCCCAGCTGTGGAGTGTGGACCCTTTACTGTGGTGCATGGGCCTCCCCCCAGCTCTGGAGCGTGGGCTTAGTCGCACCGTGGCATGTGGGATTTTAGCTCCTTGATGGCTCAGCAGTAAGGAATCCGCCTGCCAGTGCAGGAGATGCTTGCGTGATCCCTGAATCGGAAAGATCCCCTGGAGGAGGAAAGGACAACCCACTCCAGTGTCCTTGCCTGGAGAATCCCATGGGCAGAGGAGCCTGGTGGGCCGCACAGAGTCAGGTATGACTTGGTACGCAGTTCCCTGACCGAGGATCGAACATACGTCCCCTGCCTTGGTAGGTGGATTCTTAAATCACTGGGCCACCAGGGAAGTCCCAGGCCTGTACTCAGAGTCAGACAGGAGGCTCTGGAGAAGAAATCCTTATCCCCACCCAGCTGGGAGGAGCTCACTCACTCGCCGCCTCCTTGGCCATCCGTCGGGGCTGACCTTTCCCGCGTGGCTCCATGTTTGTCCTGGACCCATCCTCCAGGTCGCCGGGGACCTGTGTGAAGACTCTGGTTCTGTGAGCCTGGCCCTCACGGTCAGGGCCCGTGTGATTGGAATGGACAGGCGGGATCCTGAGGATGAAAATTGATTCCTGGCCACCGAGGGGCCTGGTGTCCACTGCTCAGGTGGTGGCCATGCTGGCCTTTTCCAGGGAGAGAGAGCAATTACCTCATACCAATTTAGCTCTCCTTCCAAGAGCTGGCCTGAGAGTCGCTTTGCCTCTCTGTTTTTTAAGCCTGGGGTTAATTGGGGACTGCTGTATATTTAATAAGGAGCCTCTGAGACAAAGCTGTGTGGGTTCTCTCTCGTTCAATAGTCCATTAGGCAGGGCCTTTAGAGTTGAAATGGTCATATGAATCTCTGGAGAGAGAACTCATTAATGGGACAGTAAGTTCCAATTAGTGACTCGGCCCAAGAGGACCGTGGTGCAGAAAACACAGCCCTCAGCCCCTCTCCCAAAGGGGCACCGTTGTCCAGCTGCCCGCCTCCCGCTGGGCCTACGTGGCCACAAACAACGAAAATACTTGCTCCAAAATCCACCTTTGTCATCCGCATCATCAACCGGAAGGCAAAACAAGAAAGCAAAACCCTTCCAACCATTTAGAGAAAATAAGAAAGGCCCGTTTGCTTTCACGGGGCCATTTCTTCTCTCAACAAGAGAAGAGAAAGCCCGTGGGCGGGGCTCGGCTCAGGGCGTCTTTTTGTCCGGCGTGGGAAGCTGGGAGAATCCCAGGTTTGGAATGAGGCATGTCATCTACTCATCAGTGGCTCCTGCTCTTGGTCCTGCCTGAACACCCCTGGGGAGCCCCCCTCTGGCACCTGGGGCAGGCCTGTGACTCTTCCTGCCAGCCCCAGCACGGACAGCAGGCAGGATGCTTGCTCAGCTGAGGAAGGTGATATTTCTCCCTAGGGAAGCTGGACATGAGTCTTGACTTTGCAAATACCTGATTTTATCTTTCTCTGCAGTGCAGACAAGTTAGTGCAGCATTCTGAGCCTCCAGGTGCCCCTCTTCAGAATGGGGGTGCTTATGGTGCCTGGTGGGCTCCCTCCTCAAGTGGTTCAGTGGTAAAGAACCCACCTGCCAATGCAGGAGATGCAGGAGACGCGGGTTTGATCCCTGGGTCAGAAAGAGCTCCCGGAGGAAAGCGTGGCAAACCACTCTGGTAATCTTGCCAGGAAAAACTCCAAGGACAGGGGAGCCTGGTGGGCTATAGTCCACAGTGTTGCAAAGAGTCAGACACGACGGAGCGACTGAGCACATCCACAGAGTGCCCTGCAGACACTTAACACGCACACACACGGGAGCCGGCCATCGACAAGGCAATGGGTACGCTGACACTTTTACTACACTTTCCACCCATTCATTTGTCCCAAGAGCCTATGCTGTGGGCAGTGTGAATTATTCTCACCATTTTAAAGGTGAAGGAAGTGAGGTCCAGCCAGGGGCACTGGTTAAGTGAAGTCTGGACCCTCCCATCATGAGGCCATGACCCTGGCTTTTGCCAAGTCCTGAAGCTCACGTCGGTTCTGATGAGTCCTGAAAGCTCAGGAGAGAACCCTGCCATGTGGCATTGTAGGAAGCTTGTACTCTGGGAAGTCAGGGGTTGGGAGGAGAGCAGAGCCCTGAGAGATATGAACTTCTCAGCAAAACTGGCTGAGCAAGGCAGGGCTGAAGACAGAAAGTCAAGCAGACAGGGGGTGGACCCTGGACCCACGTGGACAGTCTCAGCTCCTCTGTGAGCCCAGTGGGGACAGCAGGACCCACCCCTTCGGGTAGGGTAAGCTCTAAACCGGCTCCTGTTTAGTAATGGGAACTCAGAAGCAGGAAACAGTGGCTGTTCTCCATTGATTTGGAAAGAACGGCTCAATGGACTGGATGCTGGGAGAGGCACCGTCATGGAGGTTCCCCCACTGCCTTTGCCCTGCTCACCCTGTGTATTCCCGTTTGGCATCTTCCTCCTGGGCTGTGGACCCATCCTCTGCTGGGTCCCTGGGCAGACAACGGAGTTTGCCCACAGCCACTGCTCAGTGGCGGCTCGTCCACCAGCTGCATGAGCGAATGGACCGCTGACTTTTCTGCACGTTCTTGACCGACCCTGCCTCTCCAGAGAACAGTGGCCTGTGTCTCAAGACGTGCGTCTGCCGCTGCTCTCAGGCCCCCTCCCATCACCACCCCCAACCCCCAGCAGGGCCTCCTATCTATGGCTCATTCCAGAGCTGGAGGCTCTGGGTTCCAGTCTTGGCTTGGTTGGGTGGCATCTTTAGCAAGCCTCTTTCTCCCTGTTTTTTGGATAAAAAGGCTGGACTTTGTGATCTCTGTGGTCTCCTCCGAGGCCTGACCATCTGTTCTGTCGGAGAACACTTGGGTTTAGGTTAAAACTGGGCAACGTGTTAAAATCCATTTTCTCATGCTCGGGGGGCAGAGGTCTCTCAGCTGCAAACGTGACAGATTCTGAGAGAAGATCCTTGGGGCTGTGCGTCCACCGGAACAAATGCCTGGTTAAGCCAGCTCATGTGCCCCAGTGCATCAGATGCTACCATTATACCGTTCCTTTCCATATTTTAACTCTGCTGTCTCTCCGTCGTGTGGCCATGATAATGGACACTGAATATTACCATGACATGAAATTATGTTTAGTGATGCAGCAGAAAAAGAAAATTAATTTCATTCATTGACAAGCTTGTCAATTTACTCATATTGACTTTTTGATGCCTGCACCACAGATGGCAAAGTTCATATACTATGAAATACATCATTATTAATATTGTCTCAAGCCATTGTAAGTCTTTGTGAGCTGAGAGATAGGGGGGCATTTCTTCAAATCAGATAAGTATTCAAGAATATAAGCTCGTGCATGTTTTATCTATTTTATATTAAAAACACCAAAGTCGTCAACACCATGACTTGAATAAGTCATCTTTACCCCCCTTCCCCTTGATCCAATCAGTTGTCAAGTCCCGTCAGCTCCACTCCATATTTCTTAATTCCATTCCTCTCTCTCCATCACCGCTGCCTTTGTCCTGATTTAAGCTGTCATTTCTTTATGCCTGCACTGCAACAGCACCCCTTCAACACCATGACTTGAATAAGTCATCTTTACCCCCCTTCCCCTTGATCCAATCAGTTGTCAAGTCCCGTCAGCTCCACTCCATATTTCTTAATTCCATTCCTCTCTCTCCATCACCGCTGCCTTTGTCCTGATTTAAGCTGTCATTTCTTTATGCCTGCACTGCAACAGCACCCCAGGAGGACTTAGGCCTCCAGTTTCTCCCTTCCAAGTCCATCTTTCCTCTCCATTCATGGCACTGATCGTTCCATCCCTCCCCTCAAAGCCCACGCCTTTGGATACCTTCCAGTGAACAAGGATCACGGTGATCTACTTTAGCCTCTCACCCCTTTCCTGTTGGTTGCCGAACTTGCAGGTCTCTCCAGTGATCTAATTCTGCATCTGAATCGTGTGCCATAGTCTGGTCAGAGATTTCCAAGCCCATTCCCTGTAGATGCTAGGAAACTGCATGGTAAGTGGGATCTGATGTGGTGGAGCCACCGTCCTGCTGACCTGCTCAGACCCAATCAGCCCTCAGTCCTTGTCTGTTCCCTTGGCCCTCCCTGTGACCCAGGCGAGGTGGATTTGGTGTGTCAGGGTGTCACCTCATGCCCTCACTTCCTCAGACTGACCTTGAGTTTTCAGCAGTGAAATCGAACTCTCCCAGGGAATTAACCTTAAGCATGGTCCTTGCTCAAGACTTTCTCTGCAGCCCCTTCTACCTTCCTGTGGGAGGGGTGACTCTCCAGGGGCACAGAAAGGGGAGAGCTCCCTGAGGAAAGCCCCTTGGGCTTCTGTCCCATAATGGGGGGATTACGCATAACATCACCCTGGGACTCAAGGCCCAGGGGAGCCCCAAGATCCTTGCCTTCAATTAAGCATCTGCCCTCTTCCCTCGATCTCAGGATCAGAATCTTGTGGGTTTCACCTACTCCCATGCTCGGAGAGCATGTCACAATACCCTTTCATCTGCAGTGCTTCTGCCAACTTGGATCAAAGTGGCACCTGGAAAAAGTCTCCAAGTGTAGTCTTGTAAATCTGAATGGATTCCAGCAAAACTTGGCCCCTGGGGCTTCCCTGATAGCTCAGCTGGTGAAGAATCCTCTTGCAATGCGGGAAACCTGGGTTTGATCCCTGGGTTAGGAAGATCCCCTGGAGAAGGGAAAGGCTACCCATGCCAGTATTCTGGTCTGGAGAACTGCATGGACTACAGTCCATGGGGTCACAAAGAGTCAGACATGACTGAGCAACTTTGACTTTCATTTACCAATAGTGTTGCAAAATGTCGTAAGAGGAGAAAGTGATGCTGAACATCCTTTATCCGTGAATAAGGAAGACAGTTTACAGAAGCCCAGGTGGGCATCAAGGACAAAGCTGCATTTGCGGGTCACCTCCTGGGTCCCAGGACGGAAGCCACGTCTCTGTCCATGGTCCTGACAGTCATCAGCCATTACTTCTCTCTTAGTGCTGAAGACTCTTCTTTATAAAATACTTTAATTTGGTGATTTCTTTGATTATGCTGGGTCTTCGTTGCTGCTTGGGCTTTTCTCTAGTTGTGGTGTGTGTGGGCTCAGTTGCTCTGTGGCATGTGGGATCTTCTAGGACCAGGGACTGAACTCATTTTTCCTGCCTTGTCAGGTGGACTCTTTACCTCCGAGCCACCATGGAAGCTTTGGTGTTGATGACGCTTGCCCTCACTTCCCCAGGGATTTCTGGCCTGGTGGGGAAGTGATGAGTGAGAATGTTAGGACAGGGAGACAGATAGAGGCTGTGGGAGCGGCCCAGCCATAAAGAATTGCGAGGCAGAGAAAACTGCGGTTGCCAAGCCAGTTTTTGTTCCCTTCTTTCTCTCCAGGAATTAAGGGGAGATGTTTTTTGGGGTCACTCACATACTGTACAGAGTAGATTGGAGTCCTTATCTTGACTCCCATCTGAAATGATTCCCTCATGCTCCAGCCACGCTGATTCCTCCTCCAAGGCTGGCTGAATCTCCCCAGGAAGCTCTCCCTGCGTCCAGGAAGAGCTGATCCTTCTGTCCTAAGCTCCTTGCAAGTTACACTTAAATTGTCTATTGCTTTATATTATGACAATGCACCTGGAGGGGGCTCAGTATTATTTATCTTTGTGCCCCAAACATGAGCACTGGGCCCTGAACAGACCAAGACTCAGAAGACGTGTGCTGGGTGGGTAAACATCTCCCCAGTATTGTCCACCTGCCCAGAGCTGGGGGTCATTTTCTCTCCATCTTCCCCGACACCTGCCTTGAAGATTGCAGCCTATGGGGCCCTAGTGGCAATCACCACATCGTCTGACCACCCTGCTCCAACCTTCTTGTTTCTGGGTCCCTGTGCCTAGTCTGGCCTTGCAAACCGTATTTCCCATGAACCTTCAGGTGAGGTGAAGCTACTCTTTGCCTACCCACACAGGAAACCATGCAGGGGGCTCATGGAAGGGCTGGGAGTTTTCCCAAGGCCCCGTGGCGTCACTGTGGTAGAAGTGCGACTCAGATCATACGAGTTGCAGTTAAACTGCTGTTTTTTTTTTTTTTTTTCTTTTTTCTTTTGGTGAGACATTCTAAATAGTCGCTGTTGTCTGGACCCTTTTCCAAAAACGGTTATCTAATTATTCGGGCCTTAGTTGAGGTATGCAGGATCTTCACTGCCTCAGGTGGGATCTTTTGTTGTGGTGCACAGACTTCTTAGCTGCAGCATGCATGCTGAGTGGCTCTGTGGCATGTGGGATCTTAGTTCCCCGACCAGGGATCGAACCCACGTCCCCTGTACTGCAAGGTGAATTAACTGCTGGGCCACCAGGGAAGTCCCTGTCTGGACCTTTGAAGATGCCTACTCTACTTTGCTGGTTGGAAAAGACTCGCTGCCCATGTCTGGTCTCTGTTGCAGTCTAGCTTCTCAATATTTCCATACCCAACTTTGCCTCTCTCGAGGCTCCCCCCAAAATCTTTCTTGTCCATTTATTGTGTGCCAGGGACTCACACGCCTGTGGGGCTGGCATGAAAGTGAAGTCGCTCAGTCATGTCCAACTCTTTGCAACCCCAGGGACTGTAGCCTACCAGGCTCCTCCATCCATGGAATTTCCAGACAAGAGTACTGGAGTGGGTTGCCATTGCCTTCTCCAGGGGATCTTCCTGACCCAGGGATCGAACCCGGGTCTCCTGCATTGTAGGCAGATGCTCTACCATCTGAGNAGCCTACCAGGCTCCTCCATCCATGGAATTTCCAGACAAGAGTACTGGAGTGGGTTGCCATTGCCTTCTCCAGGGGATCTTCCTGACCCAGGGATCGAACCCGGGTCTCCTGCATTGTAGGCAGATGCTCTACCATCTGAGCCACCAGGGTTGGCCTGACTGTCCCCATTTTACAGATGGCGATCTGACTGCAGCTAGGTGAGTGGCCTGCTCCTGGTCGGAGCCAGTAAAAGCTGTGGGAAGGATTGAAGCCCGGAGCAGGCTGCCTCTTGTGAAGCTGTGTTCCCTTTGGTCTGAAATCCCTCATTACCGATGTCAGGGGAACATCTGGTCGGGTATCCAGAGCAACAGATCTGTGAGAAGGAGCCCACCCTGTGATTTATTTTTCTCTGAGGTTCCCAGGATATTGTTTTCCCCTCTCCTTTCAAAACGCAGTCCTGCCGCATTCCCCCCTGAGGTCATTAGCCTCAGCACAGGTTAAAACCAAACTGTTTCTGTCCATCGTCTAATTGCACAGAAACCATCAAACCCTCATTACCATCAGCCTAATTATTTTGAAATCCAGCATATTATCCTGTTGAACAATTAGGCGAATGACAAGCCTTCGCCCCACCTGCCCAGGGACGGGAGGTAAACCAGGCAGGAGAGGAGTGGTGGGGGCGGGGGGCTGAGGGGCTGCTTTGGGAGAAAGGGAACCGTCTACACCCGCAGGTCTGAGACAAGGGAATGAGCAGGCACCCACCCACCTGCTTCTGATTATTTTCTGTCCCCAACTTGCAAAGCCACTAACGAGAGATTCACCTTAATGAGCAGGGAGGATGGGACTCGACCGGTCGGAGGGGACATCGTTACAGAGCTGGATCCTAATTGTCAGCACTCAGCTTTCTGGGCATAAATCAAGTGCTTAGCTGGGTGTGGTAAACAGACCCGGCTGGAAGGTTTTCTAAGAAGGGTTTTAAATCTGAGTACAAACTTTTCCTCCCTGTGGCCTCCTTGCCTCTCCACGCGATGGGTTCCATTTCCAAGGCTGGGAGTGACTGAAGGGGCAGTCCCCTGGGTGGGGGAGGACTTTGTCCACATGGTAGCCTGAAGGTGCCACAGGGCTGAAACAGAGTGGAAGGGGGTTCAGGGGACAGCTCATCTAATCCCCTTCTTTTATCAATAAGTGGGATCGTCCACAGGGGTAAGATCCTTTGCCTGAGAGTCGTTCACCAGGCCTTCAGAGCTGTGGAGTCGGAAGGAGGATGGACTAATGGTGACAGGGTTAGTGCCGTTTCCTGAGCAGTCACCGCACCTCTGCCCTTCTTCCGAGTGATTTATGTGGTTTCAGCCACATGACGCTCCTGGGAGTCACTTGTTCTTTTTTCTTTTCATTTTTAAATTATGAAAGTATGATAACACATTTACAGGAGACGTGGAACATACAGACCAAGGTGACGTATAGTTCCACTACTTATTACAATTATTTTTAAGGTAGATAAATTTAGATTTTTAGCTGGAGTTTCAATATCAAACTCTCAAAAATTAATAGAAAGAATATACAGAGAAGTAGAAGGATATAGTAGACCTGAAAAGTACCACGAACTAATTCAACATAATTAAGTTTTTACACAATTTTCACACAACAGCAGGGTACAGATTCTGTTCAAGTTCCCATAGACTATAAACCAGGAGACACTGGAACATATCCAGGGACATAAAACAAGGTGCGAAAATTGCATGGTCTAAAGGTATGGAAATTGTGCAGTCTGTTCTCTTATCACTGTGGAATTATGTCGGAGATCCATATCACAAGATATTTCCAAAAAACCCACCTATTTTCAGTTGCAGTGTGTGAGTCACTTATTCTTATTCTCTCCATGTTACAGATGAGGAAACAGAGTTTAAGCAGCATGCCCAAGTTTTGAACCCTATTAAGTAGCAGAGTCAAGGTCTGAACCGAAACAGCCTGGCTCCATGGCCAACAGCTCCAGTTATTACAATTATAACCTCCCCATGCACTTGCCATTGCGACCCAGGCACCAAGTGACTAGTGATGGGGTTCAGGCCCCAAGGCAGGCAAAGTTGTCCCCCAAGACTGTTCCTAGGGTCACTTCCAACACACCTGCAGAAAGAGACAGCCCGCTATGCTCTCCCCCAGGAGCTTTCATTCTGCTGGAAGAACAGCGCCAAGATGTTTATGACCCAGAAGGGTAGATGTCAGAGGATGCAGGGCCTGTGGGCACTTAGCTTGGCTGTGCCCATGGCTGGCAGCCTGGAAGGTCTGGGAAAGGTGGCCGTGTTCTCTGAGCTAAATTTGAAGGAGATCTGTTGCTGATCCGGGGCCAGGCGCGCAGCTCACGAGTGAGTGGTCTGCAGGGGTGGGAACGCTGCTCTCTTCACCTGGGCTGTGCTTGTTTCCTCCCCGCCAGGGTCTCCTTCCATCTCACAAGGTCCCGACTCTCTTCCGGATGCACATGTGAGTTGGTCCAGCCAGGAGCCGGGACAGGCTGGAACGCAGTCTCACCAGGATGACTCAGAAAAGTGTGGGGTGAGGGGCAGAGTGCGGAGCTGGTGTATGTCATGGGGTCAGAGTACTCTCAAGCCAGGGATGCTGGTGCATGATTCAGATTCGGCCAGGCACTGGACTCCAAAGATGACATCTGCTCCTTGGAGCTGGTTCCCCATCCTTCCTTGTTTCTTGGAGGAAGGCCACTAAGTCAGCCTCACCCAGGGCTGTACAACCATGTGCAAGAACCTCTTCTGACCCCAGGCCCTGCCAACCTCTCTCCTGCCTGTGTAAGTGCAGAGGGCCGCCCTTTGGGGGCTGGTTCTTAGAGGACATGGGAAATCTCCCCCAACGACCTGAACCTCCCATGTTTGGGTTCATGTTTTCCTTGAGAACCTGTTAGGAGCAAATCTAAGGCAAGGAGGGATCACAAGAAAAGGACTTGACTTTCCTCGGGGGGCAGAAAAGCCCACTGACAAAGATGTGGGCTCTCTCAGAGGCTAGTTACCAGCTCATTACACAGGCCAGAGGCTTCCTGGCCCCAGCTCTCCAGGGGATGTCCGCTGGAGGGAGTCTCTAAGCTGTGTCTCTAAGGCCCTTTGTTCAGTCCTTGCTCAGGAAACCACAAAACCACAGATGCCAGTTTCCCACCAGCTCAGGTTGCTGGGCACCTAGGGTCTGCCTGAGCAGGTTCACCTCCTCCTCTGCCTCTGACCAGCCTAGAGCCCTGGGAAAACATTCTTGACTTGAGCCTCTATTTCTCTTCTATAAAACTGAGACAGCTGCATTATCTGCTGCATGAATTTCCAGGTCCTACAAGCTGGGTGGCTGAAGACAGCAGAGATTTCTTGACTGACATTTCCACAGGCTGGGAGCCTGCAGTCAAGGTATTGACCAGTTCGTTCTGAAGACACCGGGGAAGGATGCTCCAAGCCTCCCTTCCTGTGTGCCTATCTGTCTCTGATTAAAAATTTTCCTTTGCTTAAGGACTCTAATCCTATTGGACCAGCGGCTCACCCTGTTCCAGTGTGACTTCATCCTAACTTGACTAATAACATCTGCAATGACTATCTCCAAATAAGGTCATATTCTGAGGTTCTAGGAGTTAGGACATCAACACATGAATTTGGTTGGGGAGAGGGACATGATTCAGCCCATAGCGTCTGCTTTCCAGGTATTAGAATTAAAATCAGTTCCTTAAATTTGAACTTGACTTATGCCAGCACATGACCCAGCAGTCCCATTCCTGGGCATATATCCAGAGAAAACCATAAGTTCAAAAGATACATCCAATGTTCCAAAAGATGCATGCAAAATTCCAAAAGATACATGCTGAACCCCCAAAGATACAGTATTTATTGCAGCACTATTTACAATAGCCAGGACATGGAGGCGAGGTAAACATCCATCAATAGAGGAATGGATAAAGAAGATTCCACATATACAGTGGAATATTACTCAGTCATAAGAAGGAATGAAATTGTGCCATTTGTAGAATTGTGGACGGACCTAGTGACTGTCATACAAAATGAAGTAGGTCAGAAAGAGAAAAAAGTATCGAATATTAATGCATATATATGGAATCTAGAAAAATGATACAGATGAACATATTTGCAAAGCAGAAATAGAGACACAGACGAAGAGAACAAATTTATGGACACCAAGCAGTGAAAGGAAAGGTGAGATGAACTGGGAGATTGGGATTGACACATATATGCTATTGATTCCATGTAAAAAAATCATAACTAGTGAGAACCTACCGTATAGCAAGCACAGGGAACCCTGCTCAATGCTCTGTGGTGATCTAAATGGGAAGGAAATAAAAAAAAAGAGGTGATTACTTCAGTTCAGTTCAGTTCAGTTGCTCAGTTGTGTCTGACTCTTTGTGACCCCATGGACGGCAGCATGCAGCCTTCCCTGTCCATCACCAACTCCTGGATCCTACTCAAACTCATGTCCATCATGTAGGGGATGCCATCCAACCATCTCATCCTCTGTCATCCCCTTTTCCTCCTGTCTTCAATCTTTCCCAGCATCAGGGTCTTTTCTAATGAGTAGACTTTTTGCATCAGGTGGCCAAAATATTGGAGCTTCAGCTTCAGCATCAGTCCTTCCAATGAATATTCAGAGTTGATTTCCTTTAGAATAGACTGGTTTGATCTCTTTGCTGTCCAAGGGACTCTCAAGAGTGTTCTCCAGCACCACAGTTCAAAGACATCAGTTCTTTGGCGCTCAGCCTTCTTTATGGTCCAGCTCTGACATCCATATGGGACTACTGGAAAAACCATAGCTTTGACTATATGAGCCTTTGTAGGCAAAGCAATGTCAACCTGTAATAGAAAGTAAAAAGATATGACCCCTGTCCTAAAGGAGTTCTCAGCTATTGCTGGAAGCATAAAATTCTCATGGGAAGAGTGGAAGGAAAGCTCAGAAAAGTAAACATAGGCTGTCCAATCGATAGAAGATAGAATTTATTTGCAAGGTCCACCCATCAGGCTGCCCCTGTTCCCTGGTGATCAGAACACAGAATGATGTAGGAGTCGATTCTACATCTCGCTCTTATTTTGATTTTAGGTGGGCCTCCAGAAGGGGCAGTTTCCAGAGATGGTTTCCTTCTCATTGCCTTGCCCACCATTGTCCAGCCTCATAATGGAGATGGAGAGTTACCTGCTGGTGGGTCACCTCATCCCGGGCAATGTGCCACATTCAGCATGGCTGGAGTCCTCTGTCTGCCCCTCACATCATGCTCCTGGAAACTGTTGTCAAAACACAGGGTCAGAGCGTAAAGGATCTAGGCCAGTTTACCAGCTCAGAGCTTCAGCCATCTCCCTCTGAAAAGAAAAACCTCCTGGAAAGTTTGTTAGTGAAAAGACTCCACCAGAAAATTACTAGAGCTAATCAATGAATATAGTAAAGTTGCAGGCTATAAAATCAACATACAGAAATCCATTGCATTCCTATACATTAATAATGAGAAAGTAGAAAAAGAAATTAAGGAAACAATTTCATTCACCATTGCAACGAAAAGAATAAAATAAGTAGGAATATATCTACCTAAAGAAACTAAAGACCTATATATAGAAAACTATAAAACACTGATGAAAGAAATCAAAGAGGACACTAATAGATGGAGAAATAGAAGGAAATGGCAACCCACTCCAGTGTTCTTGCCTGGAGAATCCCATAGACAGCGGAGTCTGGTGGGCTACAGTCCACGGGGTCGCAAAGAGTCAGACACGACTGAGCGATTTCACTTTCACTTTCACTATACCATGTTCATGGATCGGAAGAATCAATATAGTGAAAATGAGTATACTACCCAAAACAATCTACAGATTCAATGCAATCCCTATCAAGCTACCAGCGGTATTTTTCACAGAACTAGAACAAATAATTTCAAGATTTGTATGGAAATACAAAAAACCTCGAATAGCCAAAGCAATTTTGAGAAAGAAGAATGGAACTGGAGGAATCAACTTACCTGACTTCAGGCTCTACTACAAAGCCACAGTCATCAAGACAGTATGGTACTGGCACAAAGACAGAAATATAGATCAATGGAACAAAATAGAAAGCCCAGAGATAAATCCACACACATATGGACACCTTATCTTTGACAAAGGAGGCAAGAATATACAATGGAGTAAAGACAATCTCTTTAACAAGTGGTGCTGGGAAAACTGGTCAACCACTTGTAAAAGAATGAAACTAGATCACTTTCTAACACCACACACAAAAATAAACTCAAAATGGATTAAAGATCTAAATGTAAGACCAGAAACTATAAAACTCCTAGAGGAGAACATAGGCAAAACACTCTCCGACATAAATCACAGCAGGATCCTCAATGATCCGCCTCCCAGAATACTGGAAATAAAAGCAAATATAAACAAATGGGATCTAATTAAAATTAAAAGCTTCTGCACAACAAAGGAAACTATAAGCAAGGTGAAAAGACAACCCTCTGAATGGGAGAAAATAATAGCAAATGAAGCAACTGACAAACAACTAATCTCAAAAATATACAAGCAACTTATACAGCTCAATTCCAGAAAAATAAACGACCCAATCAAAAAATGGGCCAAAGAACTAAATAGACATTTCTCCAAAGAAGACATACGGATGGCTAACAAACACATGAAAAGATGCTCAACGTCACTCATTATCAGAGAAATGCAAATCAAGACCACAATGAGATACCACTTCACACCAGTCAGAATGGCTGCGATCCAAAAGTCTGCAAGCAATAAATGCTGGAGAGGGTGTGGAGAAAAGGGAACCCTTTTACACTGTTGGTGGGAATGCAAACTAGTACAGCCACTATGGAGAACAGTGTGGAGATTCCTTAAGAAATTGCAAATAGAACTGCCTTATGACCCAGCAATCCCACTGCTGGGCATACACACCGAGGAAACCAGAATAGAAAGAGACACATGTACCCCAATGTTCATTGCAGCACTGTTTATAATAGCCAGGACATGGAAACAACCTAGATGTCCATCAGCGGATGAATGGATAAGAAAGCTGTGGTATATATACACAATGGAGTATTACTCAGCCATTAAAAAGAATACATTTGAATCAGTTCTAATAAGATGGATGAAACTGGAACCAATTATACAGAGTGAAGTAAGCCAGAAAGAAAAACACCAATACAGTGTACTAACACATATATATGGAATTTAGAAAGATGGTAATGATAACCCTGTATGCGAGACAGCAAAGGAGACACAGATGTACCAAACAGACTTTTGGACTCTGTGGGAGAGGGAGAGGGTGGGATGATTTGGGAGAATGGCATTGAAACATGTATACTATCATGTAAGAAACGAATCACCAGTCTATGTTCGATACAGGATACAGGATGCTTGGGGCTGGTGCACAGGGATGATCCAGAGAGATGATATGGGGTAGGAGGTGGGAGGGGGTGTTCAGGATTGGGAACTCATATATATCCCGTGGCGGATTCATGTCAATGTATGGCAAAACCAATACAGTATTGTAAAGCAAAATAAAGTAAAAAAAAAAAAAAAAGAGAAAAAAAGTTTTTGTTTCAAAATAACCTTCATTGCCCAAAGATTACAGGCATTGTCATTTCAATTATGCTGATGATTGGTCTTCAAAGGGGTGAGGGGCATTTCCCTTCTCAGCAGAAATGGCTGTCCCTTGCGGGCGGTGCCTTTCAGCCCTGAACTGCCTGCCTCTAGGATGTTTAGAGGAGAAGCTGGCTGCCTTTTCTTTTTCTTTTCCTCTCCTCCTGTCCTGGCTCCTCCTATTTCTCCAGGACAAAAGCACAAGACGCAGCAGAGAATGCGGGCTTTTGAGGCCCTGAGCCCTGGGTTCAAACGGCTGTTCTCAGCTCACCAGTCATGGGACCTTTGACAAGTGCATGAGCGGAGGGCAGGGTGGGGACAGTGTGATGTGACGGTGGACGAGGAGGAGGAACACAGAGTGGAGAGTGCCCGGGAGTGGGCGCAGCCCATCCTGTTCAGTGAGGCTCATCCCATTTTCTCCGATCACTTATCAAAACACAATGATCATCAACATTTAAAAAGTATGTGTTATTTATTGGTTTGCTTGTTTATTCCCTGTTATTCCTCAATAGTCCAGAAGCTCCATGAGGAAAAGGACTGTGTGCTCTGTTCACGGAGAATCTGGCACACAGTAGGCTCTCAATGGAATAAAGGAAAAGAGTTCAGATGGATGTTCTGGGCCACTGTCTCCACCCCAAGTCCCGACATTTGGGCTCTCTGTGTCTCAGTTTCTGCATCTGTAAAATGGGAATGAAACACTTTTCCACTTTGTAGAGTCGTGAAGAGGATGAATGTGTTTAGTTGCTCAGAATAGGGTCTGGCCCAGAGTGAGTGCAGGATGTAAGTGTTACTGCTGTGAATTCTACATACATGCATGCATGCAAAGTCGCTTAGTTGTGTTTGACTCTTTGCGACCCTGTGGACTGTAGCCTGCCAGGCTCCTCTGTCCCCAGGATTCTCTAGGCAAGAACACTGGAGTGAATTGCCATTTCCTCCTCCAGGGGGTCTTCCCGGCCCAGCAGTCCAGCCCACATCTCTAATGTCTCCTGCACTGGCAGGGGGATTCTTTACCTCTAGTGCCACCTGGGAAGGGCCATGAACTCTGCACAGGAATCGATGCCACAGCTCCTTTTTACTTCCTGATTTAGAGACTTTCATGTCTGGGGACTTGATCAAATAGAGAGCTGGTCAAAACTAGTGGAGAGGGTATGGGGGCTGCTCTGTGACATTCATCTGACCAAACCCTCTTCACTTACCCAGTTGAGGGCCTTTTCTTTGCCAGGCTCTGAGTGAAAGGAACGTGGTTCTTTCCCTCATGGAGCTTCCAGGCTATTGAGGAATAACAGGCAATACACAAGCAAACCATGAAATAGCACATGATTTTTAAATGTTGACAACTGTCATGTATCTATCAGTGATAGGGAAATACGGAATGGGCCTCGTTAAATGGCACGGTCAGGGAAGGTCAGACTTACCTGGAAATTACAGCTCACAGGAGGCAGAGACAGCTGGCGGGGAGGATGGGGAGGTGCCCAGAGCAGAAGAGTAAGCCAGGCAAAGCCCCCCGAGGTGCGATGGGGCCTGGCAGGCCCAGATCTGGGGGCTGCTCGCTGGAGTGCAGCTGTGGAGGATGAGGACTGCCTCCCTCCTAGACTGGTTTATCATCTGTCTCCAGTTAGGATGCCATGAATCTTCTTTCTCAGAGGATCTTTAAGGAGTGAGAAAGGCAGCAATGTCTTGACCATCCAGGTCAGCGTTTTGAATTTCAGGCAGCTTGACTATGCCAAAGCCTTTGACTGTGTGGATCACAATAAACTGTGGAAAATTCTGAAAGAGATGGGAATACCAGACCACCTAACCTGCCTCTTGAGAAATCTGTATGCAGATCAGGAAACAACAGTTAGAATTGGATGTTGAACCACAGACTGGTTCCAAATAGGAAAAGGAGTACGTCAAGGCTATATATTGTCACCCTGCTTATTTAACTTATATGCAGAGTACATCATGAGAAACGCAAGCTGGAATCAAGATTGCTGAGAGAAATATCAATAACCTCAGATATGCAGATGACACCACCCTTTTGGCAGAAAGTGAAGAAGAACTAAAGAGCCTTTTGATGAAAGTGAAAGAGGAGAGTGAAAAAGTTGGCTTAAAGCTCAACATTCAGAAGACTAAGATTATGGCATTTGGTCCCATCACTTTATGGCAAATAGATGGGGAAACAGTGAAACAGTGGCTGACTTTACTTATCTGGGCTTCAAAATCACTGCAGATGGTGACTGCAGCCATGACATTAAAAGACGCTTGCTCCTTGGAAGAAAAGTTATGACCAACCTAGACAGCATATTAAAAAGCAGAGACATTACTTTGCCAACAAAGTTCTGTCTAGTCAAGGCTATGGTTTTTCCAGTAGTCATGTATGGATGTGAGAGTTGGACTATAAAGAAGGCTGAGAGCCAAAGAATTGATGCTTTTGAACTGTGGTGTTGGAGAAGACTCTTGAGAGTCCCTTGGACTGCAAGGAGATCCAACCAATCCATTCTAAAGGAGATCAGTCCTGGGTGTTCATTGGAAGGACTGATGTTGAAGCTGAAACTCCAATACTAGCCACCTGTGCGAAGAGCTGACTCATTTGAAAAGACCCTGATGTTGGGAAAGATTGAGGGCAGGAGGAGAAGGGGACATAGAGGATGAGATGGTGGGATGGCATCACTGACTCGATGGACATGGGTTTGGGTGGACTCTGGAAGTTGGTGATGGACAGGGAGGCCTGGCCTTCATGGGTTCTCAGAGTCGGACACGACTGAGCGACTGAATTGAACTGAACCCATTACTCTCACCATTCATTTCATTGATCAGCTATCCCAGATTTGGCCAGTGGGAGCTCTTTCCATTGGACTCCTATGTCCTTTTGACATCTTTCATCTTTCTTTGAGGACTTTCTTACTTTTGGGCACAATGAAATATTCCAGGCTCATCTTGTATATTTCCTGCCCAGACCCTGAGAGCCATCATTTCTCTATGGAGCCTTGGTTCCTTTCAAGAGATAAGAGTATTTAGAAGCCAAGATCTGAGCAAATGTGTTCTTATGCTTCTAGGGCAACACTGCTTCCAGACCCTATGAGCTCATTTCTAAAAACTTCATGGAAAAGGAGAGACCACAGTTCTTGCTTGGGTTGACAATGCTCAATGCAGTGTTATTTTAATTTTACCATCAGAAAAAAAAAAGCAACAACTCTTGAAGGAACCATGGAATCCCAAGACCTTCTTCATTTTTTGGATACTTATTTCTTTGTGTTCAAGACTCATCCGAGGGTGTGAGCAAATGCTGGTCATTTTCTGCTTTGAGCTGCTCGTGAGACTGTGGACATTGTAGAAGTTAGTAGGAAGGGATTCTTAAATAATAAATGGACTTGATGTGAGCCAGAGCACCGTGTATCTGGGATGTCTTGCTGCCAGCTCCTTCCCTCGCTCCCTTTCTCTCTCTCCTGTGGGTCCTAAATTTTCTGAACTGTCTCTGGGACAAAGACAGACAACATCTTCGCCCTGAAGTAGCTGACCCTCCAGTTGGGGGACAGACTATCCAGAGTAATTAATTGTTTGCAAAACAAATATTACAAATGGAGATGCGTGCTAGGAGGGGGCAGGGTGAGGGGCTCCAGGAGACAGACAATGTGGGAGGCGGTGGTGCTGGTGGAGAGGCAGGTGAAACTAGAAAGTGATCCGAGAAGACCTCTGTGAGGCAGAGACCTGGAGGATGAGAGGGAGCCACAGGGAAAGGGAGGGAAGAGAAGAACCGTAGGCAGGGGGAAGGGCACGTGAGGATGTCCAGAGGCAGGGGCGAGCTGCGAGGATCCCAGCAGCTGGTGGGAGCTGGGGAGGCTGGCGTGGTGAGTGAGGGGGCGGGCCGCCCAGGGGGAGGACAGATCCCACAGGTGGTCACTTCCGCGGCTTGGATTTGGACAGTGCAGAAATCCCCGGAATAGGGAGGCACATCTGGTAATTGAAAAGATGAAAAAAGTAATAATAAAGTGCTCATCCGCAGGCAGCCGCGAGGAAGATAATGGATGATGGCCAGGCAGACCATATGCACTTGGCTAACAGAATTAATCATGTTCGGGTCGGCACAAAACAAGAACGACAAGCACAATAAAACATTTAAGGACGAGAGTGGATTTTAATTTTCAGAGTAGTCTAAAACAATATGATAATGATGATAGCCAAGTTGGCCCTGTGAATGTAAAATCCAAATAGGACACAAATTAAAGTCATAAATAATATTTAATTTGCTATCCCCAAGCATCCTCAAAAGTCATATTGATGAAAAAAGTTATTAGAATGAATCAAATGAAGACTCTCATATGTCTGGAATATTTAGTGGACTGGAGAATGCGAGTGGAAAAAAAAAATCCATACCACGATGTATGAGTTGGAAATTAGATGAGAACATTATGATTTTCAACTTGCATTTATCGAGCCAACCGCCGACTGTATTTCCAGGGCCATTTAGCTAGATTAGAACAAATAAGAGAAGACTGATTTTTAAGAACTTGTGATTAATGACACGCAGTTCCTTTAAAGTAGCTTTGTAAATACTCTATCCCAAAGATATTCTGTGCTCTCATCTGTTACTGAGCCTCGAGCGATGGGGCTTGAGGGACCTTGTTTTACCATCACCAGTGGTTTCTCTCGAGCTTTGTAGCTGTATGAACTTGGATCTTCAATTCAGGGAGTGTACCTTGTACGTCGCAGGCACAAAATCAGGAGGAGCAAGGAGAGGTGCCCAAAGAGAGAGATNTGAGGGACCTTGTTTTACCATCACCAGTGGTTTCTCTCGAGCTTTGTAGCTGTATGAACTTGGATCTTCAATTCAGGGAGTGTACCTTGTACGTCGCAGGCACAAAATCAGGAGGAGCAAGGAGAGGTGCCCAAAGAGAGAGAGGGATTGTGAAAGAACAGCTATTAATTTGCAAAGTATTCAGTATGATTATGGGAGATGTGAAGAAGAATGGCTAAATGCAGAAAGTCGAAGAGAGAACAGGCAAGGCAAAAGGAGAGGGTAATTACCCACCTGAATGAAAAACACAACAACAAAAAAATGTCAGTGGTGGGGAGGGGCTATCAGTCTGGATCAACGGGTCCACCTGACAAGTGAGGCTGATCACGACTTTACAAAAGAAGCAGAAACGAGCATGAGGGTTTTCCTAAGAATGTATTGTGTTCTATTTCTATGATTGGAACAATGGTTAGGGAGTGTACCTTGTACGTCGCAGGCACAAAATCAGGAGGAGCAAGGAGAGGTGCCCAAAGAGAGAGATGGATTGTGAAAGAACAGCTATTAATCTGCAAAGTATTCAGTATGATTATGGGAGATGTGAAGAAGAATGGCTAAATGCAGAAAGTCGAAGGGAGAACAGGCAAGGCAAAAGGAGAGGGTAATTACCCACAACAAAAAAAAATGTCAGTGGTGGGGAGGGGCTATCAGTCTGGATCAACGGGTCCACCTGACAAGTGAGGCCGATCACGACTTTACAAAAGAAGCAGAAACGAGCATGAGGGTTTTCCTAAGAATGTATTGTGTTCTATTTCTATGATTGGAACAATGGTGTTGTGTAAATAATGCTGGGACATGACTGTTTCAAAGAGTGCCGTGAAATGAACGTCCCTCAACCCCAAGCTAAAAGGAAGCCAAATGCTTTGTGTAAACCCAAAATACACATTCGATGTTGCCAATCCTGAGAGATATTATGACTGACTTTGCAGAGTCAATACGTCNAAAAAAATGTCAGTGGTGGGGAGGGGCTATCAGTCTGGATCAACGGGTCCACCTGACAAGTGAGGCCGATCACGACTTTACAAAAGAAGCAGAAACGAGCATGAGGGTTTTCCTAAGAATGTATTGTGTTCTATTTCTATGATTGGAACAATGGTGTTGTGTAAATAATGCTGGGACATGACTGTTTCAAAGAGTGCCGTGAAATGAACGTCCCTCAACCCCAAGCTAAAAGGAAGCCAAATGCTTTGTGTAAACCCAAAATACACATTCGATGTTGCCAATCCTGAGAGATATTATGACTGACTTTGCAGAGTCAATACGTCAATAATTAATTAAGAATTATCATGCACCTTGTTGCTTATCTGTTTTCTATAGAGCAATATGTGTCTCCTAATCCCAAATGCCTAATTTATGCCCCTCCTTTCCCCTTTGGTAACGGTGAGTTTGTTTTTTATGTCTGTGAGACTTTCTGTTTTGTGAACAAGCTCATTTGTATCATCTTTTTAAGATTCCACTTATAAGTGCTATCATAGGATATCTGTGTTTGTCTGACTTTTACTTAGTGCGATAATCTCGAGGTTCAGCTATGTAGTGGCAAATGGCGTTACTGAGCTATATTCTATATCTTGTAATAACTTTTAGTGGAAAAGAGCCTGAAAAAGTGTATATGCACACGTTGTTGTATACTAGAAACTAACACGGCATTGGAAACCAGCTACCGTTGTTCTGTGGCTAAGTCGTATCCAACTCTTTGCGACCCCATGGATGGCAGCACGCCAGGCTCCCTCCTCCTTCACTATCTGCTGGAGTTTGCTCAGACTCAGGTCCACTGAGTCCATTGGTGATGCTAACCCTATATAAAAAAATGTCAGTGGTGGGGAGGGGCTATCAGTCTGGATCAACGGGTCCACCTGACAAGTGAGGCTGATCACGACTTTACAAAAGAAGCAGAAACGAGCATGAGGGTTTTCCTAAGAATGTATTGTGTTCTATTTCTATGATTGGAACAATGGTGTTGTGTAAATAATGCTGGGACATGACTGTTTCAAAGAGTGCCGTGAAATGAACGTCCCTCAACCCCAAGCTAAAAGGAAGCCAAATGCTTTGTGTAAACCCAAAATACACATTCGATGTTGCCAATCCTGAGAGATATTATGACTGACTTTGCAGAGTCAATACGTCAATAATTAATTAAGAATTATCATGCACCTTGTTGCTTATCTGTTTTCTATAGAGCAATATGTGTCTCCTAATCCCAAATGCCTAATTTATGCCCCTCCTTTCCCCTTTGGTAACGGTGAGTTTGTTTTTTATGTCTGTGAGACTTTCTGTTTTGTGAACAAGCTCATTTGTATCATCTTTTTAAGATTCCACTTATAAGTGCTATCATAGGATATCTGTGTTTGTCTGACTTTTACTTAGTGCGATAATCTCGAGGTTCAGCTATGTAGTGGCAAATGGCGTTACTGAGCTATATTCTATATCTTGTAATAACTTATAGTGGAAAAGAGCCTGAAAAAGTGTATATGCACACGTTGTTGTATACTAGAAACTAACACAGCATTGGAAACCAGCTACGGTTGTTCTGTGGCTGTCATATCCGACTCTTCGCGACCCCATGGATGGCAGCACGCCAGGCTCCCTCATCCTTCACTATCTGCTGGAGTTTGCTCAGACTCAGGTCCACTGAGTCCATTGGTGATGCTAACCCTATAGAAACCATGGTGAGAGGCATCCACCCCATCTCCAAAGAGAGGGCTTAACGGATGCAGCCATGGTCGTTCTGCTTCCTGGATGGCCACAACCTTCTCAGAGGTCATGCGTCCCCACCAGACCCTCCTCAAGTGCACCAGCCCTTCCTCCTGTTTCACTGTTCACTTGGAAATGGATTGTGGGTGTGTACCGCTGAATCACTTTGCTGTACACCTGAAACTAACACAACTCTGAAAATCAGCAATACGCCAATAACAAAAATATTTAAAAAAAAAGAAAAAAGGATGCTGGTCTGGCTTTCTCCACTGACACTCCAGATGAGTCCATCTAGTGCTCACCTTCATCCTTGCTGGAGACCCATCAGTCATCAGCGCTGCTGAGTCCCCTGCCTGAGCTGCCTCCATCTGGGTGCCTCTTCCCCAGCCTCCCTACACCTGACTCCATTATGTCTCACCTGCAGGTCTGAGAGCTCCTCCTGGCCTGTCTGATTCCCCTCCTCTCATCCATCTTCCAAGAGGCCGTCTGAGTGATCTCTCTAAATTGGAAATCGGAAACCATCAGTGTCCTTAAAATTCTTCTGATGGCTCCCTAGGGCGGTGTTTCTCAACCTATAAAACAAATCCCCCATGTTCTGGTTTGGTAAATAATGATAGTATCTACTATTTATCAATAGCGATGATTCCTATTTATCAGGTACTTCCGGTGTGCCAGACTCTGTGCTTACATCAGTGCACTTAACCTTCACATGCTTCCCACACCACAGGGGAGGACGTGTCTTGCCGGAGGTGATGTCCACAGCTGGCCTCAGAACTAAGCATGGTTGGGGCTCTTCAGCTTCTCTAGTGCTCTCACTCGCCTTAAATCCTCTCCAGGACATGGGGTCTCCCTCCACGTGGGGCGACTGTCCCCCTGCTTGCACAAGATTGTGTTCCTTCTGGGATCACCACCCTGGGCTGTGGGATCACCTCCAGCATCCTTCCTGTGGCTCACAAGGCCACCGATGGTCTGCCCAGGCTTCCACCCCCGTCCACCCACTCTGCTGCTCCTTTCCCCTACCTTTCTGCTCTGGGTCTCCCTCCCTCACTTCTTCTGATTCCTGCTCTTCCTAGAGACTCAGTGTAAACAGCACCTCTTCCAGGAAGCCCTCCGCCCTCACACTCCAGGTTGGATCAGGGGTCCCACCCAGGCTGCACCAGTTACTCTCTGTCAGGGCACTCTCCAACCAGCCATGTTCCTCGTCTTTTTCCTCCCCTACACCGTGATTCCGCAGAGGAAGTAGATCAGGTTCCACTGATTCATTTAACAGGTATTTATTGAGCACCTTCTGTGTGATGGGCACTGTGCTGGGCACTGCAGAATCAGTAGCAACAAGGACAGACAAAACCATGCCCTCGTGGAAATTATGTTTGGAACTAGATGTTGAAATGGAAATTTGGGGCAAGGGTTCCAGGATGAAATAGATACTCCATCTGAAGGAGGTTCCCAGGGCAGGAGCATGCGTCACTTTGGAATGGACAGGCATGGCCTTACGGTCAGGTGGCCTGGCTTCCAAAATTAGCCCTGATTCTTAACTTGCTGTGTGCCCTTGGGTAGGTAACCTAGCTTCTCTGAGCTGTAAAACAAGATCAATGGCTGGATTCCACGGGGTTGCAAGGGGATGAAAGGGTCAGTGGTCACGTGGCACTGGCTTGTGTTCAGCTTATGGAGGACCCTTCACTGCCTCCCCTCCCTGCTTCTGAGCTCAGTTTCCATCAAGTCCTGTGTCTGCAGTTTGGTTTGAGGGCAGCAGGTACTCAGCTGGCATTCCTGAGCCCCACCCGCCTGGCCTGCGTCTGCACCTCTCCCCCTATGGGAGGATCTGCGTCACACCCTTGGGGATTTGCAAACCTGCCATCCATGTACTAGGCTGCCTGGTTCCTCTTACTCTGTCCCCAACTGTGCTTTGATTCTGCCAAATTAATAATAGGGTGAGAACAGAAGACTTTAATTTTTTGAAAGTCATTTAAAAAAATCTACTTTTTTTTTTTTTTTGGAATTTGGGATTAGTAGATGCAAACTATTACAAAAAGAATGACTAAACAACAAGGATCTCTTATATAGAACAGGGAACTATATTCATTATTCTGAGATAGACCATAATAGAAAAGAAAAAAAAATATATATACACACACACACACACACAAATCACTTTGCTGTACAGAATAAATTAACACAACACTGTAAATCCATTATACTTCAACTTAGAAAAAAACTGCAAACTAGAAGCCTCCAAGGTATTTGTTTAGTAGGTGAATGGCTAAACAAATTGATTCATTGCTGCTGCTGCTAAGTCACTTCAGTTGCATCCTACTCTGTGCGACCCCATGGATGGCAGCCCACCAGGTTCCCCTGTCCCTGGGATTCTCCAGGGAGGAACACTGGAGTGGGTTGCCATTTCCTTCTCCAATGCATGAAAGAGAAAAGTGAAAGTGAAGTCGCTCAGTCTGTCCGACTGTTAGCGACCCCATGGACTGCAGCCCACCAGGCTACTCTGTCCATTGGATTTTCCAGGCAAGAGCACTGGGGTGGGGTGCCATTGCCTTGGGACACTACAGAGTGATAAAAAGAAAAGACCTATTGGGCCACAAAGACACAGCGAAACTTTAAATGCATTTTGCTAAATGAAAGAAGCTAGTCTGAAAAAGGCTATATATTGTAGGATTCCGACTATATGACATTCTGAAAATCATGGAGACAGTAAAAAGGTCAGTGGTCGCCAGAGTTGAGGGAAGGGTCGATGGAGCAGAGGAGATTTTCAGGACAGCGAATCCATTTTGTGGCCTTTCAGATGGTAGAGAATCTGTCTGCAATGCAGGAGACCCAGGGTCGATCCCTGAGTTGGGACGATGCCCTGGAGAAGCAAATGGCAACCCACTCCAGTATTATTGCCTGGAGAATCCCATGGATGGAGGAACCTAGTAGGCTACAGTCCATGGAGTTGCCAAGAGCTGGATACAACTGAGCAACACGACACACAAACCTCCTCTGTACAATGTTACATTGGTGGATCCACGCTGATACATATTTGTACTGAACCCATAGAAGGTTCAGTACATGAAGCATGCAGCCGAATGTAACATCAACATCAAGCATGAAGCCGAATGTAAACTATGAATTTCAGTTAAAATAATCTATCAATATTGGTTCAACAATGGTAACAAGTACAGTTGTAGCATTGAAGCAAAATGCTAATCAAAGGGGAATCTAAGTGAGATTCATGGGAACCCTCTGTACTTTACACTCAATTTTTACTCTAGAAAATAAGATCTATCAATTCAATGTTTAAAAGAAAAATAGAGATTCCCTTGGAAGAACACAGATCTCATGAAATGAGACAGAGAGGGCCCTCTTTTGGGATTCTGGGTTGGAATTCTTGAGCTGAAGGAAGGGATTCAGTGGAAGGTGGGACCACATTCTTAATACATTTGTGGCCAGAGCCCCAAACTCTGCGGCCCGTCCCAGCCCTGGACAGAGTCCTCTGCAGAGTTTAGAGCGGTGTGGTCAGTAGAGACACAGATTGCGCCACACAGGGAACTGTAAATTCCTGTGCATGCGTGCATGCTAAGCACCTTCAGTATGTCTGACTCTTTGCAACCCCATGGGCTGCAGCCAGGCTCCTCTGTCCATGGGATTCTCCAGGCAAGAATCCTGGAGTGGGTTCCTGTGCCCTCCTCCAGGGGATCTTCCTGACCCAGGGATCAAACCCACGTCTCTCCTGTCTCTCACACTGGCAGGCGTGCTCTTTACCAGCAGTGCCACTTTGTAGCCATCTGTAGTAGCCACATAAAACAAGAGGAATAAATCAGCAATATTTTAAAATTTAATCCAATTATCCAAAATATTATCACTTCAATATATGGAATTGATATAAAAATTATTAATGAGATGTTTTACATTTTTGGGGGTATTAAGTCTTCCTCTTCGAAATCTGATGAGTATTTAACACTCATATCTTGGTTTAAATTGGCCGTATTTCAAGTGTTCAAGCCTCTTGGAGCCCATGAGCTACCATAGGGCACAGCACAGCTCAGAAGGCCCCAGAACAGAATCCAGGCTGGGTTCTGGGCACAAAGAAAGACTTCTCTCCACCAGCTCCTTCCCTTCTTTGTTCCTTCCCATGGTGAGGGTATGCCAGTTAAAAATTAATTTTGAGAGTTGTTCCCATCTCACAAACTCCTCAGGGGCAAGTGTCTGTGCCCCAGGCTCTGTCTGCAAAACTGCTGCAGCTTCATTCTGCCCAAGCTGGGGGAGTTTTCCTCCTTCCCTCATCTTCCTTTGCTTATCTGGGAGGGAATTAAATGCAAGGGAGACTGGGGGTGCATACAGCTCTGGCCCATCTGTCTTACACAAGCTTGTGGGAGGAAAATTCTCCCAGCGGTCCCCTCCAGAATGAAATGGAACCCCTCAGCTTGTGGCCCCTTCTAAGAGAAGGAGAGCGTGTATAACCCAGTGTCTTGGCGGCTCTCTCTCCCTTCCAGGGCCCCGTCAGGCATCAGTAATCGACTTCCACTCTCTTTCATATGTACCTTCTCAGTGAGTCTTTCTCTGTGTTCCACATCCTGCTCTAGGCAGACGATTCCAGTGAGCTGGAGACAGCCTCCAACCTAACCCAGTTTGCTCTCCCTGCTCTAAGAGATGGCTCAGCTGATCTTTCCAGTGCCACTCCTTATTTTCTCTTCTCCCCATGGGCTTCACATTCCAGCGATTTCAAATGATTCTTCGCTCTCTTGAACGCCCAGGGGTGCCATATACAGTTGAGCAGGCTGCTCACTGCATAAGGGCTCACAGCCAAGGGGCAAGTAGAGCAGTGGGTAACCAGCACAGTGCCCACTCGCCAAGCTGTACCCCTTAGACTGAGAAGGCATGCATATGGGTTAAGGGTGCCTTTGTCTGATTTGCACAAAGGCATTCTATGTGTTCATGGTGGCAAACATCCAGTTTCTGTGCAGTTCATTCTGCCTGGGTTGCCCTTTCCCTGTTGTTGTGTCCCCTTTGAAGTCCTGCTCTAATTCCTTAAACTCATCCAAGTCTTCTGATACCGACTCTAACTTTGTGGGGCTCAGCTCAGTCATTCTTATAAAAGAACTAAGTAAGGGCAGTTGCTGTCCACGTGGAATGGTGAACTTGAACCTGAAAGCTGGGTCTCACACCACCTCCTTTGCCGGTGCCCAGCCTGGGGCCTGGCAAAAGCACACCAACTGGACCCGACGAGGCATCTCCTGAATTTGTGAGACAGAATGGGCCCCAGCAGCTGATAAGTCTACCAGGGAGGGTGCTGCTGGCAATACTGGGACCTGTCATTGCCACTCTGGTTCGTGTGTGGGGCTGCGGGAGGGTACAACCCACAGAGAGGCTGAGAGCCTGCTCTGATCCTGAGGCTGGCTGGGAAGACGGGCTGTCCACCCCAGACTCCTGCTCACCCCCTTCTCTGCCCGCCCACCCACCTCCCAGCTCATGAATGTTTCAGTTTTTCCCTCATCCTGGCTGGGTCATCTACATGATATTGACAAGGCGGTAGCAGGAGCACTGAGGACCACTCCCTTCGCGCCCAGCACTGTCTGAACACTTTCTGAGACCACCTGGGTTGTGCATGCAGCTCTGTATCAGATGCTCTTGGACATCTCGAAGTAGGTGTTCTCATACTGACCTCCCGCCCTCCCACCTTAGTAAGCAAAGGTCCAAGGCTCTCATGGCCGGCCAGCTCTAGAGCCAGGTGTCACCCGAGAGGTCTGGCTTCAGTGCCTGCCCTCTGCCTCCAAGACCTGCTGCCTTTCAAGGTCCCTCTCATTGGGCAGTGGGTATGGAATGTTTTCTACCTTCAAAGACCCAAAGCCAAAGACCTGGGGAAGGTGCTATAGCCCCTGGAGGCAGCTGGTCTGGGTGGAATCCCAGTTCTGCCACTCAACTGCTGAAAGCCTGAGATGAGTTGCTTAATGTGTCTGTGCTTCAGTCTTCTCAGTGGTAAACTGGGCACAGTGCTACAACATACTGCCATGGTCTTCATGGGGACTGAATGAATCCCCATGGGTATCGAATGAATCCCCATGGGTATTCAAGCATGCGGATACCCAAGACATGTCTCAGGCTGAAGCTAGGCTTTTGCAACACCCTTGCTGTTGCAGAAATCACTTAACCTCCATGAGCCTCAGTTTTCCCATCTGCAAAATGGGCATCAGACAATACCTGAATTCGCTCCTAATGTTGTTCCATAGCTAGTGGTAAAGAACCCACCTGCCAATGCAGGAGACAGGAGAGACATGAGTTCAATTGCTGGGTCGGGAAGATCCTCTGGAGGAGGACATGGAAACCCACTCCATCATTCTTGCTTGGAGAATCCCATGGACAGAAGAGCCTGGTGGGCTGCAGTCCATGGGTTCTCAAAGAGTTGGACACGACAGAAGTGACTGGAGCATGCATCGTTCCACAGACAGGTGGAATTCCAGCAGTGAAACAGCCCTGTGCTGGGTGTTGGGGATTTGGCCTTGAAGTAGGGCCTGCCTACCCCTTGGAGGCTTGGCATCAAGCCCAGGGGACCTTAAACCTGCGACCTGTGCACTCAGATGCTGCCCACATGGTTTTAGCAGGGTTATAATCCATGGAGACCTTTAAGTCAGTCACTTTTCCTGAGCAGAGGGTCTGGGACTTTCATTGAATTTTCAGGCAGACCCTCATCTAGAAACCCAGGGAGGCCTGAGGTGAAGAGGGGAACTGGGTGAGTCACAGCGAGCCCTGTGCATTGGGTGAGCCTGATCTTATGGGCCAGCCAGCCCCTTATTACTGTCATTTGCTTGGACACAGAGCAGGGGTCATGGCCCAATACGTGCAGTGGTCCATACTCAGGGCCCGTGACCCCAGGCCCGAATACGGTGAGGCTGGCGTGGGGGCTTGTGCAGGCTGAGTGCAAGTTGCCCCAGATAACACCCCACGCTGTCTGCCCACAGAAAGAGCTTGGGGGAAAACACATTCCCAAATAAATAATAAATACAGGCAGGAAAAATAATAGAGAAAGCGCTTGCCTGGTCCAGGACTTTTGACAGGCCTGCTCTGGCGGCTCTGGGCACGCTCTGTCTCTCCCAATTACTGCCTCTGCCTCCACGTGTTGCCATAGAAGCACTAAGTCAACTCAGCGGCTGCGACTGTTGCTGCTGTGCTCTCAGCATCCATCTCTTGGCTCCTTGCAGCTGCCCTTGGACAAACAGCTGTGGGGACGGTCCTTCCTGGAGACCTCCAACCCCAGCCTTCCCCATAACCACCCCCACCCTGGTCACGGGACTTTCCTGGTGGTCCAGTTGTTAAGACGTCATACATCCAATGCAAGGGGTGTGGGTTCGATCCCTGCTCAGGAAACTAAGATCCCACATGCATGCAGTGCAGCCAAAAAACTGGAAGAAAAAAAAAATCATGGACTTCCTTGGTGGCTCAGATGGTAAAGACTGCCTGCAATGCAGGAGACCCAGGTTCGATCCCTCAGTTGGGAAGATCCCCTGGAGAAGGAAACGGCAACCCACTCCAGTATTCTTGCCTGGAGAATTCCACGGACAGAGGAGCCTGGCGGGCTACAGTCCATGGGATCTCAAAGAGTTGGACACGACTGAGCAACTCTCTCTCACACACACACACACACACACACCCTGATCACAGGGCCAGGGGGAGGGGTGGAATGGGGCTTCAGTACCAGCCCTCCAGGTTCAAATCCTTGCCCTGCTTCCTCTGTTAGCTCAGCAGGCCCTCCAAGCTCCCTAAGCCTCGGTTTCCTCCTCTGCACAGTGGGAAGGGTGATGGAGCTGACCATGGGCAGTGTTGAGGAAATTCAGTGCCTGATGCCTGTAAAATGCTCTGTCCTTGTGAGCGTCAAGCAAAGCTGGTAATCGGTGTTATTCTGTGACTGGGTCTGGGAAGGACAGGGTGATTATTCCCTCTGCATTGAGGGCGATGTATAGGAGCGGGGCTGGGGCCAGGTTCTAGGAGGCTGAGCTCTCGGTGGGTTTGGCGGGTTTGGCTGAGCCACTGCCCTCAGCAGGCCTTAGTGTGCTTATCAGCTCAGTGAGCAGCTTGCTTTGCTGGTAGATTTCCCATTGTTGACTCCTTGGCTGCCTAGGGAGGTGTTGGTGTGAGAGCACACTGCTGGGCTTGGGGTTGGGGCGCACTTGCCCCAGAGATGGGGACAGGTTGCTGAAAGGACAGAATCCAGACCACCAGGCTCCTGACACCTCTCCTGGCCCCTTCCTCTCTGCGTGCTCTGTCTTGCCTCATGGCCTCTATCCAGCCATCCGCATCTCAGCTTCCCTCAATGGACCTCAACCTCCAATGCCTTGGTCAGACTGCACCTCCCCCAGGAAGCTTGCGTGAGCCAGGGTCCAACCAGGAGATGCAACCACATAAGTTATTCCGAGAGAGCAAATTCAAAGACGTGCTCTGCTCCACAACTATTAGCATGGCTGTGATCAGAAAGTGTTTGCAGAGATGTAGGGGATTGGAACCTTGTGCATGGCTGGTGGGGATGTAATTGGTACAGTCCACAGGAGAAGGCAACAGCACCCCACTCCAGTACTCTTGCCTGGAAAATCCCATGGGCGGAGGAGCCTGGTGGGCTGCAGTCCATGCGGTTGATGAGAGTCAGACACGACTGAGAGAATTCACTTTCATTTTTCACTTTCCTGCATTGGAGAAGGAAATGGCAACCCACTCCAATGTTCTTGCCTGGAGAATCCCAGGGATGGGGGAGCCTGGTGGGCTGCCGTCTATGGGGTCGCACAGAGTCGGACACGACTGAAGTGACTTAGCAGGTAGCAGGATACAGAAAATGTTATGTGTGACTTAGCAGGTAGCAGGATACAGAAAATGTTATGTGTTTCCTCAAACAATTAAACATAGAAATTATCACATGATCAAGCAGTTCCACTTGGAGGTATATACTCCAAAGAAAGCAGAGACTTGAACAAATATTTGTTTCCCCATATTTGTGCCTGCATGCTTACTCGCTCAGTAATGTCCTACTCATAGCAGCATTATTTAAAATAGCCAAAAGGTGGAAGCAACTCGTGTCCATCAGTGGGTTAAAGGATAAATAAAATATGATCTATACATGCAATGGAATATTAGTTGGCTTTAAAAAGGAAGGAAGTTCTGATATGTACTCCAACATAGACGAACCTTGAAGACATTGTTGTTCAGACACTAAGTCGTGTCCAACTCTTTGCAGACCCCATGAACTGTAGCCCCCCGAGGCTCCTCTCTCTGTGGGGTTTTCCAGGAAAGAATACTGGAGTGAGTTGCCCTGCCCTCCTCCAAGGGATAAGCTGGGACTGGGTCTAATTTTTTAGCTCAGCAACAAAAATACAAATTATCTATCACATGCTTGTCCCTGAGATGAGGTTTTTCAACTCTTGCCCCATTGTGCAGTGGAGGATACAGTGCTCAGAGGCCACAGTGATTTGCTCCAGGTCACACAGCTTTGGAAAAGTTTGGAAGGAATCGCAGGTCTGTCTCTCTGGTGCCTTGTAACTCCCGCCGTGTCCCACCAGAGCTCAGGTCCAACTCACCTGTTGGTTATACATCAGACAGAGGATGGACGAAGGTGGCGATGATGTAGGTCGCCTGCCTGTCTTCCACTTGGGAGGGAGGGTGACCATTCCAGGAGCTTCCCCTCACAGGTGGGTCTGAGCGCTGAAGGCTGAGATTGCCTGCCTTCTTTCCCCTACGATCCGCTTATAAGGCCCCAGTGAGAATTCATTTCAGGGAAGGGGAGAGACTGTGAGAGAAGCTTCCCTGAGTTCTGCATCAAAACAGTGATGTCAGAGGCACAGCTTCCGAGTTGCAAAGGTTTTTCCTTTTTGTGTGAAGTCTAAGGCAGGAGATACACAAGCCTGTCCTGCAGAGGGTGCTGGACTCCCAAGGGGTTTGCATGGAAACTGGAGGGAAGTAGAGAGGGAGGCAGTGAGTGAGAGAGAGAGAAGGAGAGAGAGGGAGGTAGAAAGGAAGAGAGAAAGGCGAAGGCGGTTGAACATAAAAATGACAGATGCCTGGTGTAAAGGGTGACAATTTGCCTACCCAGTGAAATGGTCCTGTCGAGACGTCAGGGTACTTGGGGGCTTGAATTCAGAGAGGAGGTATTAGAAATTGCAGGCAGCCGGGAGCCCCTCGGTGGCCTCCGAGCTCCAGAAGTGATGTTTTGTAATTTTGCCTTATGATCTGTGAGGGTTTATCATGGCGCTAATCGGCCTAATGATGACGGGAACTCAGTCATTCCCACTTAGATGCCAGGTTTTAAGTAATAATAGGCGCTCAGCAGGCCCTCGGCGGTGCGCTGGGAGGACCGGGGGCGATGGGCCCTCTGTGAGCTTCTGGTAAATGAGCTGGGCTCCTGCCGGGGTCCCACAGCACTTCGGGGCTGCAGACAGCCCCCCACGGACCCCTTCCCGCCGCCTCTGCCTCCTGGTCCCCAAGCCGCAGATAGGACCGCCTCTCCGGGTCCACACATCCTCCGGCCGCTGCCCACTCTCGTCCCCGGGAGCTGCCACCCTTCATGGGAAAATTTACAACCCGTGTTTATGATCACGCCCTTGTTCCCATGGACACCCGCGAAAGGCACAACCAAGATTAATGGAGAACCGCCGAGACCAGTCCTAAAAGATGGGCCCTCTAGTGGATTCTGGTCTGCCGCGCGTCATCCATTAGCGCCCCGCGTGCGGGGCCCTCATCACGGCGGCATCATCGAGACCCGTGCAAGATGGCATTTCCACCGCACATCAACAGATCATTTCACCACTGCTCAAGGCGTCGTAAATTGGACTTATAGCTCAGCTGCTGGCATAAATAAGTCCCTTTGATAGTTAGTGGGAGACGTTATGACACTCCAGGGTACAGGAGGGGACATTGGCACTGTCATATTTTCCTCCAGCCCTGGCACCCTGGTGCCTGTGATCTTTCTGAAGATTCAGGGCACGCGCTCTTCATTACGGCTTGGGCACCAGGGACTTGTTTTTTTTGCAAGATTAATGAGCGCCACGGAAATTCTCCAGCGCATCTCGATAATTAAGTCTTTGTTTATCAAAAAACAAGTTATATTAGGAGCAGAAAATTCGCAGTAATTATTCATAATTCTAACAATTCAAGTATAGCTACCTCATTTGCCTGGGTAATTCTGCTTTTTAATTTCTTGCATATATTTGCATATTAATTTTGCCCGCCGGCTGCAGCAGGCTTGACAGTTTGCTACTATGTGATGGTTTTCACAGGGGTGCGACTCAGTTGGGTGGCATTTCGACTGGGTGCAATGATAAATTATGAATTTTCTAATTTGCTGCATAATGAAGTAACCCCTTCCAACCCAATTAAAAAGAATCACCAGGATCCATACCTTTTTATTTTGGTAAGTATATATTTTCCAGGTATTTTGTCTCTTTTTTTTCCCAGCTGTTTACAAATAAGGTATATGTATTTTTTTTTCCTCTTTGAAAGAAAAAAAAAAAAAACCCATCAGTGGTTGCATTTGCAGCCTTTCTGGATGCTGGCGACTTTCTATGCGTCAGAGGTGACACAGAACAGGGCTTCTTCAAAAGGCATTTAGACCTGTGGTTGGGCCAGTCCTCAGCCTGCCTGGCCAGCACAGGTGTCTAGTCTGACGGATGAGTTTCTGTTGCATTTGGGTGGCAGTTATGTGCACCAAGCATGCTGAAATGTGGTGGGCTGGTGTCCACGGTCAAGTTAGAGAGACGCACAGGTTCTGAGGATGGACAGTCGTGGCCGGTGAGGGCGTTGCATTGTACACACCTGGTGAGGGCGTTGCATTGTACACACTAGGCCTGCTGAGCTGAGCAGAGGGTCAGGCTGCAGGCAAATGACTTCCTGCCTTTCCAGATGGTCTGGGGTAACTCAGATAATATCTTCTAATGATGTAAGAAAAAAATTTGTTTTCTTTGTGCTATCTTGTTGCAATTTTCATGCAAAACCAGTCCTGCAAGTGGCCAGATTTTTGCCCAGCTTAGTTTTGCGGGGAGCACCCCTTAGTGTGGGGCTGTGTAGCTGGAACAGGGGCAGGAGTGATCTGTGCACAGCCTTCCGGCCGGCAGGAACATCCTCCTCACAGAGCAGATGCAGGCGGAGCTGCTCCTGTGAGTTTAGGCCCAGGACTCACCGTCAAGCACGTTATCAGATGCAGGTCTGATTTTGGGGAGTTGAACCACCCCAAAATGGAGGATGCAAATCCAGTAAGTCCCATACCAGGCACAGACACTTGGAGCTTTTGGAGTAGCAGGAAACACCAAGACCAGCTTGTACAGCTTCTGTTGGGTCCCTTTGTACTATATCCCCATGGAGAAATGTCCAGACTTCTTTTGCATACCTCCAGTGATGGGGGACTTACTGCTGTCCTGTGTGATCCTATCCGTCTTGAGACAATTCTGTTTGCTAGAAATCACTTTCAAATATGCCTCCTTTAACTTCTCCCCACTGGCTCTGTTTTCTTCCCAAGGGGCTGCATAGTGCGTACCGACTTTTCCCTTCTCATCTGATGTTATACTCCATCTCTTGCTTTTTGGAGGATTATATACTTTTCTTTTTAGGCAGACCATGCTGTCCTTGAGGGCACACACTGGCTTATACTTCTAAATGACCTCATGCTGGGTGGAGGGCTGATGTCACAATAGGGGCTAAAATTGCCGGTTATTATTTAAGCACGTACATACATTTATTGTGAAAGTGAATCCAGAAAATTCAATAGGACAGTGGGAACAGATAATGTTAGGGCACAGCCTCACAAAACGGAGCCAGGGTTAGCCATGAACAGAGCAGCCCCGTTCTTAAAGGTTCCAGAAGGACAATGTGAATGGAGACCTCTTTTATGCTGTCTTCTCTTGATCTCTGGGGATTTGCAGTGTTTATCTTTTTAGCCAGGCTATGAGTTCATGGGACTTCCCTGGTGGCTCAGCATTAAAATAATCTTTCTGCAATGAAAGAGACTTGGGTTCGATCCCTGGGTTGGGAAGATGTCCTGGAGAAGGAAACGGCAACCCACTCCAGTATTCTTGCCTGGGAAATCCCATGGACAGAGGAGCCTGGTGGGCTGCAGTCGATGGGGTCATAAAGAGTGGGACATGACGAAGGCAACCAAACCACCGCCATGAACTCATTAAGGTCTAAGTTGCTGAGTCACTAAGTCAAATCTGACTCTTTGCCACCCCGTGGACTGTAGTCCACCAGCCTCCTCCGTCCATGGGATTCTCTAGACAAGAATACTGGAGTGGCTTGACATTTCCTTCTCCACATTAAAGTCTAAACCACATCCTTAATATTGGATTGGCCAAAAATTTCATTCAGGTTTAAAAACCTTTGTCCATGCAACTCTCCAGGCAAGAATACTGGAGTGGGTAGCCATTTTCTTCGGCAGGGTATCTTCCCTACCCAGGGATTGAACCTGCATCTCCTACATCCTCTGCATTGGCAGGCAGATTCTTTACCACCGAGTTACCTGGGAAGCCCAGCTTAGTACACTGTCACTAGCAAATTCAAGCATCAAGCCAGCTACAAGCTACACAGTTTTCATCTGTTTTGGTCTTTTTTTTTTTCCTTACCTATAAGATGGTTCAGTTCAGTTCAGTCGCTCAGTCGTGTCTGATTCTTCGTGACCCCATGAATCACAGCACACCAGGCCTCCCTGTCCATCACCAACTCCTGGAGTTCAACCAAACTCATGTGCATTGAGTCGGTGATACCATCCAGCCATCTCATCCTCTGTCATCCCCTTCTCCTCTTGTCCCCAATCCCTCCCAGCATGAGGGTCTTTTCCAATGAGTCAACTCTTCTCATGAGATGGCCAAAGTATTGGAGTTTGAGCCTCAGCATCAGGCCTTCCAATGAACACCCAGGACTGATCTCCTTTAGAATGTACTGGTTGCACCTCCATTCAGTCCAAGGGACTCTCAAGAGTCTTCTCCAACACCACAGTTCAAAAGCATCAATTCTTCAGCACTCAGCTTTCTTCACAGTCCAACTCACATCCATACATAACCACTGGAGAAACGATAGCCTTGACTAGATGGACCTTTGTTGGCAAAGTAATGTCTCTGCTTTTGAATATGCTATCTAGGTTGGTTATAACTTTCCTTCCAAGGAGTAAGCGTCTTTTAATTTCACGGCTGCAATCACCATCTGCAGTGATTTTGGAGCCCCAAAAAACAAAGTCTGACACTCTTTCCACTATTTCCCCATCTATTTCCCCTGAAGTGATGGGACCAGATGCCATGATCTTAGTTTTCTGAATGTTGAGCTTTAAGCCAACTTTTCCGCTCTCCTCTTTCACTTTCATCAAGAGACTTTTTAGTTCCTCTTCACTTTCTGCCATAAGAGTGGTGTCATCTGCATATCTAAGGTTATTGATATTTCTCCTGGCAATCTTGATTCCAGTTTGTGCTTCTTCCAGCCCAGCATTTCTCATGATGTACTCTGCATATAAGTTAAATAAGCAGGGTGACAATATACAGCCTTGATGTACTCCTTTTCCTATTTGGAACCAGTCTGTTGGTCCATGTCCAGTTCTAACTGTTGCTTTTAAGTCTAAGTGTGACCTAAATATCGAGTGGGACATACTTGGACCAAAATTTTTTTGCCATTGCTTACCTGAAGTTTAAACAGAACTTAGTATTCTGTATTGTTATTTGCTAAATCTGGGATCTCTAAATTAAGGTCTAGAGAGTGTTGGTCACTTACCCAAAGCCCCATAGCTAGGGAGTGGCTTTGGAGTTTTTAATTTTTAATTTTTGTATTTTTAATTCTCTCTGCTATGGTGCTTCTGTAAATTCACTAGGTATATCAGTTGAACGAATAAGGTATTAAAATAAAAGCCTTACACAATGTCGAGGCACATAGTAGGCTTCCCATAAGTGCTGTTTCCCTTCCCTCTTCCCTATCTGTCTGACCCTCATGGGGCTCTGCTTGATTAACTCACTCTCCAGACTGTCATTATCCTTATACCAAAGTTATCACTATTCTTTAGGCTTCTCTCATAACTCAGTTGGTAAAGAATCCACCTGCAATGCAGGAGACCCCTTCTCAATTCCTGGGTTGGGAAGATCCACTGGAGAAGGGATAGGCTACCCACTCCACTATTCTTGGGCTTCCCTGGTGGCTCAGCTGGTAAAGAATCCATCTGCAGTGCAGGAGACCTGGGTTCAATCTCTGGGTTGGGAAGATCCCCTGGAGGAGGGACTGGCTACCCATTCCAGTATTCTGGCCTGGAGAATTCCATGGACTGTATAGTCCATGGGGTTGCAAAGAGTAGACTTTCATTTTCATCACTATTCTTTGCCATAGTGAGGTGTTATCTGTTCTTTTATTTATTCAAGTATTTATTTTAATAGTGAATTTTAACATTTAATTTTAAAATTTAAATTAAAATTTTTTTGAATTTAATTTTAAATTTTAATTTTTAAATATGTTTACTTAAAAAGGAATTTTTATTATACTATCCTAAATGGAAAAATCAGGATGATTCTGTGCCATAAATTAAAGGTAACTGTAAAATGTACAATGAAAATACAAGATGATGTATTTTTACCTACTGAAGGAGTTAGTCTCTTTGATAAATAGGGAGATTTACAAACACCACAACAGTGTTAAAGTCACACTGCTTACCAGAGACTTTCTGCTGGGTTATTGGAAAGGATGAAAGATAATTAGCAAGTGAAGTCACTTTTTTATGCTGTATCTGTAACCACCTCAATCATCTCATGTTCTATCCCTAGAAAGATATGTCCCCCACCTTTGATGAAATACTGAATTAATGACCAGGACTACGATCTTCTGATAAGCAATCACAAAAACAGTGTGTTTGGGGCCATTTTCTTGTTCAGAAGTCTGGTGACCCAACAGGTAAGGTCACTGGACTCTGAAGGTGACCATCACCTTCCACATCTGATAATCCAATTGGCAGATCCTACCAGGCCCTGGAGGAGCGATGGCATCCAGTGAGTGACCGGGCCTCACCTCTTAGCCAGTGTGGTTCCTTCCAAGTCTTACTTTCTATGACCAGGTGATATTCTCATCCATACAGCCAGCTTGATTGGCAGGCCTAGAGCTGTACTCAAATGCCACTTATAGTTATAAGGCTAAGAAAGGCAATTTCACTTCAGCTCCATCTCCTGGTCCAAGTCCCTGGATCCAACAGTAGGTCATGAGTCACCAGGTGCCCTCAAAGTCTCCCCTAGTCCATCTCCAAGCCCTTAACTTTTCTTCTCCCGGCCTGCACCCCTCTACGACTTGTGAGGATTTCCAGCAGGCCTGTCCTTACCACATTCTGCTTGGGGACACCTGAGTTAACATCGAGCCCCTTCTCCCGCCCTCTGCCCCAACTTCCAAGACTCTAGGAACACGAACATGAAATTCTCTCACAAAACACTAAGGATGACTGTAGCCTTGACAAGAGCTAGACTTTTGCCTGGCTGGGCTGCTGAGAACCTCACACGGTGGTATTCTTGTTGTTAGCTGACTTAATTCTTATGGGTACATCGTGGCAGGGATCACTGCATGTTTATTTCAAATAAGCAAAAAAAGGGGTAGAAAAATTAAGGGGCTTCCCGAGCCACCATGGCCAATTAACAGCAGAGCTAACTCTCATCCTAGGTCTTTGGGCTTCAAACGGGCTGTTCTTTGGGTACACTGACCTCCCTTGTATCATTTGTTGGATTAAAGCCACATGACCAGGTCCTCAGCCTCAACGCCATTGTCAACACCATAGGTGAATGACT
This sequence comes from Oreotragus oreotragus, assembly GCA_006410675.1. NCBI lineage: Eukaryota > Metazoa > Chordata > Mammalia > Artiodactyla > Bovidae > Oreotragus > Oreotragus oreotragus. The sequence continues at coordinate 151,013 of SJYX01007190.1, forward strand.
CTGTGATCACGATAAACCCAGCTCATCCTTATCATTCTATCAGTACAAAATCAGATTGGAGCCAGAGTTCCCATTTCTTGGCTCCAAATAAGTGTAGTTTCAGCTTCATTCTGGAAGGTGTACACCAGATAATGTTAGGGGATAATCAGCATTGGCTACAATTTACGTTGTCCTCTAAACAGACTTTAAATCCTCCCCTTTTTAGAGAAGACAATGTCTCGCTTTCACTTTATTCCTTTCGATTGTAATCCTTGCAGGAAGCTTGGTGTTTGCATAAAGATCTAATTTGACCTTAAATATACCAACAAATCATGGAATTTAAAATAACAATAATGATGACAGCGACCTCAAAAGAGTACAGCTTTGCCTATAGTTGCCCAGATTTTATGTTTTATTAATATCCTGATATGGATGGGCCCATTTAATTGTTCAATGTTCCATGTATTGTGATTGTGTCAAGTTCTGCATTAAGGAGAATATATTCTAAAGGAGGAGAACATACGCTTTTTCTCTTACTCAGCATGTAGCCGTCTATACAGCCAACAAACTGTTACTGAATGAAGGAAGGGACTGACACTGTCCAGTTTACCCTCTCTGCGATCTCAGTTTCTCTCCAATGAGGGAACTGAGACGCAAGCTTGTAAGAAACTTGTCTGAGCCCATAAGCTGGTAAATGGTAGAGCCAGGATGGTATCACCAAAGCTCCAAATCCTAAGCATGATTTTAGACTGACTCTTAAGAAAGCCGTTCATGTTCCTCTTGCCAGCTTCTTTCTTTCTTTTTTCCTTATTTCTTTTCCTTTCCTCTCTATTCGTCCCGCTTTTCCTCCCTCTCTCCCCTTCTTTTTTCTTTCTTCTTTTCTTTCCTTCCTGCTTTATATATCTTTATTTAGTGATTATTCAGCAATCACTTCTTGGGTCTATTGTGTTGGATGCTGGAAATTAAGACAAAAATGCCCTTGAAGACCACTCTGTTTTCGATTGTTTAATCATGTGCCAATCTCCCTAGTCTTGGAAATACTTTCTGCTGACCTCATTTTCCAGCTTTGTTTTGGGCCCATATCACTTTTATTTTCTGTGGCTTCCTTGAGGTGACCATTTTACTTGTTGCTTTCTATTCACTACCTTCCTCAGTGTCCTGCAGGCTGATGCTGGTTTGCATCCTTGAGGTACTTGTGAGGGAGGCCGTGCTGATGAGTGATGGGAACTTAGGATGTGAAATCAGAAGCATTGAGTCTGAAATTCATTTCCACAGGGCTGCGTATTGCTGAAGGATAACAATGGCATCTAGAATTTGAAAAACCCGAGATCCCTAATGGACTTCCCAGGTGGCGCTAGTGGTAAAGAACCCACCTGCCAATGCAGGAGATGTAAGAGACGCGGGTACGATCCCTGGGTCAGGATGATCCCCTGGAGGAGGGTGTGGCAACCTACTCCAGTATTCTTGCCTGGAGAATCCCATGGACAGAGGAGCCTTGTGAGGTATGGTCCATAAGATCACAAAGAGTCAGACACGACTGAAGGAACTTAGCACAGAGCCCCTAATATGAGACCTGTTTTAAGGTTGGGCAACTGGAGGTCTGGGCTGAAACACATCCAATGAAACCAATTGACAGGAGAGCCTCATGGAAAATATTCCATGCAATTTGAGTGCTTAAACAAAAATTTAAAAGCCCATGAAAAAATTCAGTGCAACAGAAGACAGTCAATATACCCCTCACATGTGATAATTCAAACTGAGAAAATATAAATAATGATAAAGCTATCATATTAAAGGCTGAGCATGTGCTAGGCACTGCTCCAAATAGTTGCATGTATCAACCCATTTAATCTCCTTAAAAATCTATGCAGTTTGCATTATAATCACCATCATGATTAAACAGAGGTACAGTCAAGTTAACACAAGATTGCATAACTGTAAGTGGCAAAGCTGGAACTGACATAAACAATCTGGCCTTCAACCCCTTGTGCTCAGCCGCTATGCTATATTACTTATATAGCTGTAGATAAATCTGAAAGGATTTAAACACTTTCAACCAGGTTAATGTCATAGTATCTTCCTTAATCTACCCATTCCAGTATTCTGGCCTGGAGAATTCCATGGACTGTATAGTCCATGGGGTTGCAAAGAGTAGACTTTCATTTTCATCACTATTCTTTGCCATAGTGAGGTGTTATCTGTTCTTTTATTTATTCAAGTATTTATTTTAATAGTGAATTTTAACATTTAATTTTAAAATTTAAATTAAAATTTTTTTGAATTTAATTTTAAATTTTAATTTTTAAATATGTTTACTTAAAAAGGAATTTTTATTATACTATCCTAAATGGAAAAATCAGGATGATTCTGTGCCATAAATTAAAGGTAACTGTAAAATGTACAATGAAAATACAAGATGATGTATTTTTACCTACTGAAGGAGTTAGTCTCTTTGATAAATAGGGAGATTTACAAACACCACAACAGTGTTAAAGTCACACTGCTTACCAGAGACTTTCTGCTGGGTTATTGGAAAGGATGAAAGATAATTAGCAAGTGAAGTCACTTTTTTATGCTGTATCTGTAACCACCTCAATCATCTCATGTTCTATCCCTAGAAAGATATGTCCCCCACCTTTGATGAAATACTGAATTAATGACCAGGACTACGATCTTCTGATAAGCAATCACAAAAACAGTGTGTTTGGGGCCATTTTCTTGTTCAGAAGTCTGGTGACCCAACAGGTAAGGTCACTGGACTCTGAAGGTGACCATCACCTTCCACATCTGATAATCCAATTGGCAGATCCTACCAGGCCCTGGAGGAGTGATGGCATCCAGTGAGTGACCGGGCCTCACCTCTTAGCCAGTGTGGTTCCTTCCAAGTCTTACTTTCTATGACCAGGTGATATTCTCATCCATACAGCCAGCTTGATTGGCAGGCCTAGAGCTGTACTCAAATGCCACTTATAGTTATAAGGCTAAGAAAGGCAATTTCACTTCAGCTCCATCTCCTGGTCCAAGTCCCTGGATCCAACAGTAGGTCATGAGTCACCAGGTGCCCTCAAAGTCTCCCCTAGTCCATCTCCAAGCCCTTAACTTTTCTTCTCCCGGCCTGCACCCCTCTACGACTTGTGAGGATTTCCAGCAGGCCTGTCCTTACCACATTCTGCTTGGGGACACCTGAGTTAACATCGAGCCCCTTCTCCCGCCCTCTGCCCCAACTTCCAAGACTCTAGGAACACGAACATGAAATTCTCTCACAAAACACTAAGGATGACTGTAGCCTTGACAAGAGCTAGACTTTTGCCTGGCTGGGCTGCTGAGAACCTCACACGGTGGTATTCTTGTTGTTAGCTGACTTAATTCTTATGGGTACATCGTGGCAGGGATCACTGCATGTTTATTTCAAATAAGCAAAAAAAGGGGTAGAAAAATTAAGGGGCTTCCCGAGCCACCATGGCCAATTAACAGCAGAGCTAACTTATAAGGCTAAGAAAGGCAATTTCACTTCAGCTCCATCTCCTGGTCCAAGTCCCTGGATCCAACAGTAGGTCATGAGTCACCAGGTGCCCTCAAAGTCTCCCCTAGTCCATCTCCAAGCCCTTAACTTTTCTTCTCCCGGCCTGCACCCCTCTACGACTTGTGAGGATTTCCAGCAGGCCTGTCCTTACCACATTCTGCTTGGGGACACCTGAGTTAACATCGAGCCCCTTCTCCCGCCCTCTGCCCCAACTTCCAAGACTCTAGGAACACGAACATGAAATTCTCTCACAAAACACTAAGGATGACTGTAGCCTTGACAAGAGCTAGACTTTTGCCTGGCTGGGCTGCTGAGAACCTCACACGGTGGTATTCTTGTTGTTAGCTGACTTAATTCTTATGGGTACATCGTGGCAGGGATCACTGCATGTTTATTTCAAATAAGCAAAAAAAGGGGTAGAAAAATTAAGGGGCTTCCCGAGCCACCATGGCCAATTAACAGCAGAGCTAACCTTCATCCTAGGCCTTTGGGCTTCAAATGGGCTGTTCTTTGGGTACATTGACCTCCCTTGTATCCTTAGTTGGATTAAAGCCACATGACCAGGTCCTCAGCCTCAACGCCATTGTCAACACCATAGGTGAATGACTCTGTGATCACGATAAACCCAGCTCATCCTTATCATTCTATCAGTACAAAATCAGATTGGAGCCAGAGTTCCCATTTCTTGGCTCCAAATAAGTGTAGTTTCAGCTTCATTCTGGAAGGTGTACACCAGATAATGTTAGGGGATAATCAGCATTGGCTACAATTTACGTTGTCCTCTAAACAGACTTTAAATCCTCCCCTTTTTAGAGAAGACAATGTCTCGCTTTCACTTTATTCCTTTCGATTGTAATCCTTGCAGGAAGCTTGGTGTTTGCATAAAGATCTAATTTGACCTTAAATATACCAACAAATCATGGAATTTAAAATAACAATAATGATGACAGCGACCTCAAAAGAGTACAGCTTTGCCTATAGTTGCCCAGATTTTATGTTTTATTAATATCCTGATATGGATGGGCCCATTTAATTGTTCAGTGTTCCATGTATTGTGATTGTGTCAAGTTCTGCATTAAGGAGAATATATTCTAAAGGAGAAGAACATACGCTTTTTCTCTTACTCAGCATGTAGCCGTCTATACAGCCAACAAACTGTTACTGAATGAAGGAAGGGACTGACACTGTCCAGTTTACCCTCTCTGCGATCTCAGTTTCTCTCCAATGAGGGAACTGAGACGCAAGCTTGTAAGAAACTTGTCTGAGCCCATAAGCTGGTAAATGGTAGAGCCAGGATGGTATCACCAAAGCTCCAAATCCTAAGCATGATTTTAGACTGACTCTTAAGAAAGCTGTTCGTGTTCCTCTTGCCAGCTTCTTTCTTTCTTTTTTCCTTATTTCTTTTCCTTTCCTCTCTATTCGTCCCGCTTTTCCTCCCTCTCTCCCCTTCTTTTTTCTTTCTTCTTTTCTTTCCTTCCTGCTTTATATATCTTTATTTAGTGATTATTCAGCAATCACTTCTTGGGTCTATTGTGTTGGATGCTGGAAATTAAGACAAAAATGCCCTTGAAGACCACTCTGTTTTCGATTGTTTAATCATGTGCCAATCTCCCTAGTCTTGGAAATACTTTCTGCTGACCTCATTTTCCAGCTTTGTTTTGGGCCCATATCACTTTTATTTTCTGTGGCTTCCTTGAGGTGACCATTTTACTTGTTGCTTTCTATTCACTACCTTCCTCAGTGTCCTGCAGGCTGATGCTGGTTTGCATCCTTGAGGTACTTGTGAGGGAGGCCGTGCTGATGAGTGATGGGAACTTAGGATGTGAAATCAGAAGCATTGAGTCTGAAATTCATTTCCACAGGGCTGCGTATTGCTGAAGGATAACAATGGCATCTAGAATTTGAAAAACCCGAGATCCCTAATGGACTTCCCAGGTGGCGCTAGTGGTAAAGAACCCACCTGCCAATGCAGGAGATGTAAGAGACGCGGGTACGATCCCTGGGTCAGGATGATCCCCTGGAGGAGGGTGTGGCAACCTACTCCAGTATTCTTGCCTGGAGAATCCCATGGACAGAGGAGCCTTGTGAGGTATGGTCCATAAGATCACAAAGAGTCAGACACGACTGAAGGAACTTAGCACAGAGCCCCTAATATGAGACCTGTTTTAAGGTTGGGCAACTGGAGGTCTGGGCTGAAACACATCCAATGAAACCAATTGACAGGAGAGCCTCATGGAAAATATTCCATGCAATTTGAGTGCTTAAACAAAAATTTAAAAGCCCATGAAAAAATTCAGTGCAACAGAAGACAGTCAATATACCCCTCACATGTGATAATTCAAACTGAGAAAATATAAATAATGATAAAGCTATCATATTAAAGGCTGAGCATGTGCTAGGCACTGCTCCAAATAGTTGCATGTATCAACCCATTTAATCTCCTTAAAAATCTACGCAGTTTACATTATAATCACCATCATGATTAAACAGAGGTACAGTCAAGTTAACACAAGATTGCATAACTGTAAGTGGCAAAGCTGGAACTGACATAAACAATCTGGCCTTCAACCCCTTGTGCTCAGCCGCTATGCTATATTACTTATATAGCTGTAGATAAATCTGAAAGGATTTAAACACTTTCAACCAGGTTAATGTCATAGTATCTTCCTTAAAGTGAAGAAAGGGCTATTAAATACAAGGAATAACCTATAGAAGATAGTGGAAATAAAAGATAGTTATTTTTAAAAAACTGAATGGAGAAGAGATTAGAGACAGTTGGAGAGAGAATTAGTAAGTTGGAAGCTTCTGTCTCAGCCCTGAAAGCAATACATAGAACATAGCTTTTCCATCTTAAAGATGGGAAAACTGAGCCAGTTAAGGGCTCATGTGTGGTCATTTTTCTTCTTTGAGCTTGTTTTATATTTTTCCTCGGGTTTTAAATGAGCATGATAAAAATCATCCTTCTTACATTGTAGGATTATTTGTATTGGTGTCTTTGGAAGTAAGAAGGAAAATGAAAAAGAAAGTATCCTGGTCACTTTCACCCCTTTTCATTCTTTAGCTTTAGAATTCCATAACTTCTATGTTTTATTGTCTTTTAAAATTAAGATTTATCACATTTGATAAAATAGCAGATAGTAAAACACATATATGCCAATGCAAGATTTAAACAATACAGAAATATATTCTATAAATAAAATATTTGTTTAGTTCTTGCAATTCTCCTGCAAGCTCACACTGGCTCAGTGGCAATCACTGACAATGATGTTTCTGTAAGATCTGTCTGTGCTCATTTACAGGCTGATATTTACATTTTTATTTACATAAATTGTAACAAGTTCCAATACTTTGGCCACCTGATGGGAAGAGCCAATTCACTGGAAAAGATCCTGATGCTGGGAAAGGTGGAAGGCAAAAGGAGATGGGAGTGACAGAGGATGAGATGGTTAGATAGCATCACTGACTCAACGGATATGAGTCTGAGCAAACTGAAAGAGAGTGAAGGACAGGGAAGTCTGGCATGCTGCAGTCCATGAGGTCGCAGAGTCAGACATGACTCAGGGACTGAAAAATTGTAACAATATGTTCCGAATGTTCTGTTAATAGTATATGCAGTGAGTCTTTCTATAAGACACACACACAAACAGGAGACATACACCTGTCCCATTCCTTATAACTACTGCATAATACTTCAGAGCACAAACAGGACTCAGTTCATTGAATTATTTCTACATTAAAAGATATTTGGAGACATCCTAGATTCCTTATTAGAGATAATACTAACATGTAAAATCTTATAAATGTTCCTCAGAATGTATATTCTAATATTTTTGTAAGATATCATTTAAGACGGGGAATTTTGAGGTCAAAGTAGTTTCTGAATATGACTGAATTTCCATTCGCTCAGAAGCTACACTTAGAGTTGCATTAACAGTCTAGCAGAGCTCTACTTTCCCCTCCCCTCATCAATAATGGAGTTCATTTACCTTTGAAATGTTTGTCTTTGTCACTCTGGGAGAGTGACTATATTAGATAAAGGGGGCAGAAGAAAGATGGACACTGAGGGGCAATGATAAACGGGAAAAATCAGACTAGATGAGGAAGGGAGATAAGCGAGGCTGTTTAGGGTTCAAATGACCCACAGTGAGTGGAGAAGGGAGAGACTGGGAAGGACCCTTGGGGTTGGCCAAACGCGCCGGCTGCGCCCTGTCCCTTCTGGACCGAGAGCCCCTGTGGACGGAGCCAGGCTGAGTGCTTCCAGAAAGGCACGCCTCAAGGAGTTTCCAGTCTGAGGGTCAGATATGGCCCTTAGCCTCAGGAAGCCTCCGGGTGGGGGCGGGCACACAGCCCCAGCTCCCAGTCCTGAGCGGAGAGCCCAGGGTCTGAGGAGGGCACAGCAGGGCCTCAGGGACCCCACTCCAATGAGAAACCACGGTGCAGGACACGCAGTGGGAACAGCACAAGCTCCATCCTGCCCTCAGAGACGGGGCGATCACTCGCGTGGCTGGAAGGGGACGTGCCAGGTGCTGTGCGGCTCAGCTGATAAACAATCCCCCGCAGTGCAGGACACTCTGGTTCGATTCCTGGGTCAGGAAGACCCACTGGAGAAGGGACAGTTTACCCACTCCAATATTCTTGAGCATCCCTGGTGGCTCAGACGGCAAAGAATCTGCTTGCCATGCGGGAGACCTGGGTTTGATCCCTGGGTTGGGAAGATCCCTTGGAGGAGGGAAAGGCTACCCACTCCAGTATTCTGGCCTGGAGAGTACCATGGAGAGAGGAGCCTGGGGGGCTACAGTCCATGCGGTTGCAAAGAGTCTGACTGAAAGACTGTCACTCACAGAGGTGCTGTGGGTGCTCATAGCATGGCACTTTCTGGGCCTGGCAGCAAACGGGGTGGGGGGGGAGTCTTGGAGCAGGAATCCCATCCCTTCAAGGCAGGAAAGTGTTGGGGCGGTAGGGAGGGAAGGAGAAGTGGCCCAGGGTCGGAGAGAGCGCATCTTGGATGAACTGCCATAGGGTTTTCTGTGACTGAAGTGTAACAGAGAGTAGGGTGGTAGGAAATGAGGTTGGAGAGGAATGGAATTGCAAAAGCCCTGTCGGACAGTGTGGAGCCACTGGAGGTCTGCAACCAGTAGCATAATCTAATCGGTTACTTTTTCCTCCATGAAGGAACACCCTGACTACTTTGGGGAGAGTTAATTGGGAACTGGTAGGGCAGGCTGTTTGGAAACAAGGCGAGAGGTGACAAGTGGCTGAGAGCAGGGAGCAGTGCTGACCGAGAGAAGGAGGGAGAGGTTTCAGAGGGAAAATCCCGTGAACCTGGGTGGCACCTGGATTTCTGGCTTGTGCACCTGATGAATGCTGGTGCTATTTAAAGAGACAGCACGGGAACAGGGAGTGAGCGAAATCTAAATACTTGTGAGAAAACCATTTTTAATCATATATGATGTCAAATATTGCAATTATAGATTGCATAGGCGTGCTAATCACTTCAGTAGTGTCCGATTCCTTGCAGTCCTATGCACTGCAGCCCTCCAGGCTCCTCTGTCCATGGGGATTCTCCAGGTAAGAATACTGGAGTGGATTGCCATGCCCTCCTCCAGGGGATCTTCCCAACCCAGGGATCAGACTCAGATCTCCCAAACTAAGGGCAGATTCTTTACCTTCTGAGCCACCAGGGAAGGCCCCACCTGGGTATAGTCTATTATAAATGCAAAAATGCTTGTATTAGATTATGGTTTATAATTAAAAATCCTGTGAGGATCTAAATAAAATATGTGTAAAATAATAGAAAGCTATATGTGTCCCATGAAAATAATAATTAATACTTATATATCTCTTACAGAGTTTACATTTATTAGATCATTTGATTCTCATCATATGCGTATGAGGTAAGTACCATATTATATCCCCATTTTCCAGTGAGAAAACAGAGGCACAGAAGGTTAACTAACTTGTTCAAGTTCACATAGCTGGTAAATGTCAGGGCTGGGATTTAAATCTAAGAATTTGGGTCCAGATCCTCTATTTTTTAAAACTCACCTGAACCCTCCTGCCAATCCAGGAGACCCAAGAGAACCTGGTTTGATCCCTGGGTTGGGAAGAGTCCCCTGGAGGAGGAAATGGCAACCCACTCCAGTATTCTTGCCTGGAAAATCCCATATACAGAGGAGCCTGGTGGATTACAGTCCATGGGGTTGCAATGAGTCAGACACGTGTGGAGATATTATATGTCGCTTGGAGAGTATAAAGTGTAAAGTAACACATGCATGCTAAGTCACTACAGTCATGTCCAGCTCTTTGTGACCCCATGGACAGTAGCCCGCCAGTCCCATGGCTCTCTGTCCATGATTCTCCAGCCAAGAATACTGGGGTGGGCTGTCATGCCCCTCTCCAGGAGATCTCCACCCAGGGATCGAACTGAGTCTCTGACGCTTCCTGAGTTGGCAGGTGGATTCTTCACCATCAGTGACACCTAGGAAGCCCATAAAGGAGTGATGAACACTCAGTGTAGAAAAGTGGTTACTTTAGAGTGAGGGGAAAAGAGAATTTGATGAGGTTGTGTACACAGGGGATTTCAGCTGTATTGTTAACATTTTGTGTCTTAAACTGTTTGGTGGGTACATAGATGATGGTTTTATTACCTCTAACTTTGCATATATGTTAAATATTTCGAGGCAACATTCACATTTCATGCAAAATTTTTATACACCCTAAATCCATTTTCAGAGTGTTTGGTTGAAATTAAGTGAATCTTAGGGTTAGAAGAAGCATAAGTTAAAAATCCACTGTTAAATACTTGTTGATTTTTGCTTTGTGATTTTCTTGAGTAATCTTATTTGGAAATCCATGGTCTCCCATTGAAAAGGCAAGTTAATAACCTGTGTCAATTTGGAACTCCAAATCACAGAGGACAGACCATGGTGGTTTAAACAGTTAAGATTTTATTGTTTTATCTGAGAAGAAAGTGTGGAAGGAGGAGGCTGCTAGCATGCGTTCAGCACTTTAAGGAAGTCAGGATCGTGATGGTCACAATTGTTTTGGTATTTTCCTCATGGCACCAAAATAGCTGCTACGTCTCCGGCTATGAGGTCCATGTCACCTGGGGCAAGGTTTAAAGGATATTCCTCCCAGCTGAGCCAGGTCCCTTTAAAGAAGTTTCCAGAAAACTTCACTCAACATTTTTTTACCTACATGCCACATTATTGCAAAGGAAAATTGGAAGTGTGCTTTTTTTTTTTTTCCAAGTTGGCAAATTGCCTACCTGCCAAAATATGGTGAGGAGGAAAGGAAAAATAGATTTTGAATATTTATTAGCACTCTCTGCCACAAACCTCCACAACCCTTCTTTTCTCTTCTTTTCCAGTGATGCAGAATAAAATGGCAAATTGAAACCCATTTTTGTTTCTTGATAATTGTTCTTATTAAGTGGCCTTTTCACTCCGCACCCAAGGCAGCCCACTTTAGAATGTCCAGAAAAAATTAAAAAAAAAAAAAAGGAAACCTGGAAAATTCTGAGTCATAGAATACTTTCTAAANTTCTTTTCCAGTGATGCAGAATAAAATGGCAAATTGAAACCCATTTTTGTTTCTTGATAATTGTTCTTATTAAGTGGCCTTTTCACTCCGCACCCAAGGCAGCCCACTTTAGAATGTCCAGAAAAAATTAAAAAAAAAAAAAAGGAAACCTGGAAAATTCTGAGTCATAGAATACTTTCTAAATCACAGCAGAAAAAAAAAAAAAAAGGACTTTAAAAAAGAATGGAATTGGGAACATCCTGTGTCTTTCCCAATTTGCTTCAGTTTTGAGTTGGTAAAAGTCATTTTTAATCCTTAAAATACTAGAAGGCTTTTTATCAAGCCATCTTAAGTAAACTCATTCATGAGAGAGTTTATTTCTATTCTGTATTGTCTTTCCTTTTTGTAAATACCATAGAACTCAAGTGTTTGCTTTTTCATTTGTTAGTTTATTTATTTATTCTAGGGTTCCATTCAACAGCCAGACAGCTGGGTTATAGAAATGCCAATTATGAATTCCCTACAGATCTGAGTACTGAATTCTCTACAAAGTTGGTTTGATTTTTTTTTTTAAGTAAGGCAAGCTAACTAAATTTTCAGCAAACTTTAGATGAAGAACTCAATGCTATCCTTTACCATGATATGTTGTGGCAATCAGAAGGGAATTTTTGTGTCCATAGAAATATTTTTTTAAATCAAAGGTTAAAGGTACAAGATACACGAAGCAATAAAAGTTTTATCTATCTGTTTAGATGATATTACCAATCTCACAACTGAGCCTTGAAAGCACTTTATGTGTGCAAAGAACATTCGTATGTATTATCTCACGTTTTAGCATCATTGCAGACATCATTAGAGAGAGGGTTAATATGCACACTGTTTTAGCCACATGTCAATGTGCTTGAGACTTACTTCTGTCCTTCTTCATGACTCTTCCATTGCCCCGTTAACAATTTGATAAAATTATTGATCCTCATAGCATTATCTCGGAGAAGGCAATGGCACTCCACTCCAGTACTCTTGCCTGGAAAATCCCATGGACGGAGGAGCCTGGTAGGCTGTAGTCCATGGGGTCACGAAGAGTCGGACACCTACTGAGCGACTTCACTTTCACTTTTCACTTTCATGCATTGGAGAAAGAAATGGCAACCCACTCCAGTGTTCTGGCCTGAAGAATCCCAGGGAAGGTGGAGCCTGGTGGGCTGCCGTCTATGGGGTCGCACAGAGTTGGACATGACTGAAGCAACTTAGCAGTAGTAGCACAGCATCATCTAGAGTGTGAGCTTTCCTGATTAGGGAGCCTTTATGGTTAACAAACATTTGGTCCTGTAAAAAAATCCCTAAGACTTTCTGGTCCATAAGACACATGGTTCATAAAACATTTGGTCCATGCCAAAAAGTTCTTGATATTTGCAGGACCATTGGTCCTATCCAAAGTGTCCATAAGACATTTTGTGCATGCCCCAAAGTCCTTGATATTTGGTCATACTGTTCAGTGTAGTTGCTCAGTCGTGTTCGACTATTTTCGACCCCATGGACTGCAGCACGCCAGGCTTCCCTGTCCATCACCACCTCCCGGAGCTTGCTCAAACTCATGTCCATCGAGTAAGTGATGCCATCCAACCATCTCATCCTCTGTTGCCTCTTTCTCCTCCTGCCTTCAATCTTTTCCAGCGTCAGGGTCTTTTCTAATGTTTTGCATCAGGTGGCCAAAGAATTGGAGCTTCAGCTTCAGCATCAATCCTTCCAATGAATATTCAGGACTGATTTTCTTTAGAATTGACTGGTTTGATCTCCTTGCAGTCCAAGCGACTCTCAAGAGTCTTCTCCAGCATCAACTGGAAAGCATCAGTTCTTCAGTGCTCAGCTTTCTTTATAGTCCAACCCTCACATCAATACCTGACTACTGGAAAAATCATAGCTTTGACTGTATAGAACTTTGTTGGCAAAGTAATGTCTGTGCTTTTAAATATGCTGTCCATGTGTGTTGCGATCATGTCGTATCCTGGATTGTGAATCCCAGGAGGACACGATGAGGTGCGTTCTTTTATGTGCCTTAAGTAGGGCTAAACCCTGAGCTTTACACATTGACTCATTGGAAAAGACTCTGATGCTGGGAGGGAATGGTGGCAGGAGGAGAAGGGGATGACAGAGGATGAGATGGCTGGATGGCATCACTGACTCAGTGGATGTGAGTCTGAGTGAACTCTGGGAGATGGTGATGGACAGGGAGGCCTGGCGTGCTGAGATTCATGGGGTCGCAAAGAGTCAGACACGACTGAGCGACTGAACTGAACTGAACCGAACTTTGGTTTAGTTGATGGTGGAACCAGTGGGTGTCTCTGGGCATCAGTCAGTTGTGAAATGCATGAACGACTAGGGAGGAAGATTTAGAAAATGTCTCAAATGTTGTGCAGCAAATTCAGAGAAGAAAAGCCACACGTGTATAATGGAGAGGGGTGTATGTTTGTGTTGGCAATTGCTCCAATTTCATTTGACATCAGATATTCTAAGTAAAGGAAAATTCAGAGATGAAGAAGTTACTGGGAATTGAGTTGAATGGAAAAATGATGATGTTTTACGACTATTGACTTTGTTCAGCTAAAAAGGAGCAGAGTGCATGTTTATGAATAATGATACCTTTCATGAATGACAAGATGCTTAAGGTGATTACTGTAATTCTGAAATCATTGAAGGCCAGTATATAGCTATTTAATGACCACAAAAAAAATCATATAATAGGGAAAAAATAAACTTTAATGGCTAACCAATATTAATAAGTCAAAACAAATTAATCCCTTGCTTTAATTTGGTAATATTTTAACTCTATCAGATGTGAAAAGCCACAGATGTTGTGTTTCATTAATATGGAATTAGTCGTGCAATTGCATATTTTAAAAAATTGTTATTTTGTGTGCCTCAAATTAAAATTTTTCAAGAAATTAGTTTTGAGGCTGAAAGCACATTATGGGTGTGGTTTTCTCTGGTTACAAACAGGCCTATTTTCTTCTTACTAAGAGATTTCTGTGTTCTCGTTTTGTTTGAAGAAGATTAACCAAATTGCTTTATATTTTGTTATTGATTGAAGTTGAAAATACAGCTTGGAGTTGGGGGTGTGAATATCACTCACATTTCAGGCAAATCCCATCCAAGACAAGAATCTGTGGGTCTGCAGTGGGTGTCTCACTGCAGAAGTGATCTCTGCCCAGGTCTAGAGTCACGAAACAGAGCCAGATAAAGGGCACCCTTGAAAACGGGAGAAGTCACTTTGTCCTGCACTCTTAGTTTACAAATAAGGAAGGAAGCTTGAAGAAGTCATATGTCCTGCCTCTGTCACCCAGCAGTTAAAAAAGAGCCCAGAAGCACATACTTCCTTGTGTCCCTGTGGTTCTAAAAGCAAAACCGAAATCCTTAAGGTGGTCTTCAAGGTTTTGCAGTTCTGGCCTCATTTGTGTTCCATCTCCACTATAGCACTCTTTGCCTGTTGTCTGCGCTTGAGCCATCGGTCTTGTTTTAAATGTTTGGCAACACCACGCTCCCTCCTACCACAGGACCTTTGCACAAGCAGTGGTATCTTTTCCTTTTTCGTTTGCACTTTGTTAGACTCTGAGGCCTGCAGGTCCTGGCCTCAGTGGTGCCTTCAACACCTGTCCCAGGTCAGGTCTTCCTGTCTTATTCCTAAGTGGTATTGTGTATCTTTCTTTGTTTATATTCCACTGGCCAAAGAAGCTCATATGGCCAAGCCTGATGCCACTGGGAGAGGGAAGGCTATTGGCAATGAAAGCCTATAAATCATCCTCAAGGGAAAGTGGGTAAAATAACATAGTTTACTCCCAGGTCCCAGTAAGGGCCAGGCTCAATATGCTCTCAATAAATGGCAGCAATGAAAATAAATGTAAAAGAAAGTGGAATGGGGAAGAGGAGGAAGATAATCTTCATTCATAACAGGGTCATAGTTCAGTGGAGGAGGGGTGAGCAAACAAGCATACTGTGATGTGGTAACTGTCCTGATGGAATGAGGTCAAGAATACAGTTAATAGCATTCAGACTCTGATGTCTGATAAACCAGATTCAAATACATACTTGCTGCTGACTTGGTCCATTGCTGACCAGCTGTGTACCGACTGCGTACCTGTGAACAAGTCTTATGATTTCTCTGAGCCTCCAATTTTGCTTTTCTCTTTAGGGTTGCTGAGGGTTAAAGTGAAAGTGAAAGTTGATCAGTTGTGTCTGACTGTTTGTGACCCCATGGACTATACAGTCCTGGAATTCTCCAGGCCAGAGTACTGGAGTGAGTAGCCTTTCCCTTTTCCAGAGGATCTTCCCAACCCAGGGATTGAACCCAGGTCTCCTGCATTGCAGGCGGATTCTTTACCAGCTGAGCCACAAGAGAAGCCCAGGAATACTAGAGTGGGTAGCCTATCCCTTCTCC
This sequence comes from Oreotragus oreotragus, assembly GCA_006410675.1. Taxonomy (NCBI): domain Eukaryota; kingdom Metazoa; phylum Chordata; class Mammalia; order Artiodactyla; family Bovidae; genus Oreotragus; species Oreotragus oreotragus. Next base: position 166,468 of record SJYX01007190.1, read on the forward strand.
AGTGGATCTTCCCAACCCAGGAATTGAACCGGGGTCTCTGAGCTATGAAGGAAGCCTGGAATAGCAAATAGAATATCACTTCTGTAGGAGCCCAGTAAGGGATGGTTACATCACAATGGTAACCTCCCCCCAGGGACTACATATAAGTGCCTGGGGAGAGGGTCTGTAGAGGAGGCTGTTGGTACCCAGCCCAGAGGGCCTTTATCCCTGTCTCCTAGCTGCTATGAGCGTTGGCTGTTCATCTATTCTCAGCTGCCTACCTTCTCCAGAGAACTGCCCTTGGCCAATGGATGCCCACTTGGCCTGGGGCATTAGACAGCTGATGAACGACTGATTCACGCTAACAAAGGCAGCTCCACTGCTTCCAGTGGGACCAACTCTGAGTGTGTTTATCTTCCAGGGCCCCCGCTTCACCCATGGGGTAGGTCAGGACCAGACCTGACCTGAGGCAGCATCTGTTGGCTCTTTCCCTTCCCTGTCCTGCAAGCCCTCCCTCCCTCCTGAATCATTCCTGAAGAACTCTGTCCCAGCGGGTCATGTGACCTGGCTCAGGATCCTTGTCACGGGCTCTGCTTTAAAGGACGCCTGACCTCAGATAGGGTCAGTTTCAGAAAAATGGGAGGAGAAGGGGTCACAGAGGATGAGATGGCTGGATGGTGATACCAACTCAGTGGACATGAGTTTGAGCCAACTCTGGGGGACAATTTAGTACTGAGGAGTCTGGTGCACTGCAGTCCTTGGGGTCGCAAAGAGCAGGACACAACTTAGCAACTAACAGCAACAACGAAAAGGCTGTCTGAGCAAGGTCTGAAAGTTTTTTTTGAGAAGCTTTTCAACTACTCAAGACTTTCACGATGAGTAGGAGTTGGGCAGGGGACGGTCCAGCCAAGGAAAAGCATTGTAAAGAGAGGTAATAGCATATGCAAAGATACCCCAGCTCTTTGTTTATAAAATGAAAGCTTTCCTTCTTCTTTATGACTCCTGGAATGAGAATGTGCCTTATGGTGGATAAACTATTACTGTGGACAATAGTTAACCATTGGGGCTTCCCCAGGTGGCTCACAGGTAAAGAATCTGCCTGCCAGTGCAGAAGACAGGGAGATGCAGGTTAGATCCCTGGGTCAGAAAGATCCCCTGGAGTAGGCAATGGCAACCCTCTCCAGCATTCTTGCCTGGAGAGTCCTATGGACAGAGAAGCCTGGTGGCTACAGTCCAGAGGATCGCAGAGCAGGGAATGACTGAGCAGGCATGCCACGCCATGCTGGAGGAACCGTCAGGAATGGCAGGATGTGGGAAGACTTCCGAGGTGGGGCACTGAGGAACTGAACTGAATCCCTGACTCCTTCCTGCATACTCCCGTGCGATTCTCACAGAGCTAAGCCCACGACCCCGAGCGCTTCAGTCCGTGTGGACAAAGTTCTGTGGCTGCCCCCTGGTCCCAGCTGTGTCTCTCTGCCAGTCCCATAGAAACACCACGCCTGTGTTTGACCTTGGCTTAGGCAGGACCCAAGCCCCAGTCATGAGGGGTGCTCCCGGAAGCAAACGTGTGGTCTCAAGGTGATGGGCAAGAGGAAGTTGGGTCTGGGAGGAGAAAAGGTGCAGGAAAGCCCCTGGACCGACTTGCCCACCTTTCCCTTTAGTTCCCGCCCTTTCCTGGGAGCTGCGGTTCAGGGGAAACAGCACAAATGCCGGGGGACCAGGGGCCACACGTGCAGGTGAGACGCCGGAGCTGTCGACTGGCAGGTCACTTATTTCTAGCTGTTGCTTTGAAAGGAGAACAAAGATGCAGCCACATTCCAAACATCTCTGGGTTTTCTCATTACGAGGGGAAATAAAAATTTCAAAGTTCAGAAGAATGAAGCCTCTCCCAAGGTATCCTCACCGGGTATTCTTTCCCCCGACGGGAACGTCCCGAGTCATGTGTTCACGTGCTCATCACTCAGTTGTTTGCAGGCTAGTGCTGCGGCTGCCCCGTGGCCGCACCCTCCAGGAGAGGGTGACCCAAGAGGTGACCTGGAGGACTCCAGAGCTGGGTGCCCAAGTGGAGACTCCTCTACCAACACCTGGTAGGGATGGGACCTTAAGTGAGTGACTTCACTTCCTAGGTCTCAGCTTCCTTGCTGCGAAAGGCTAGTAATTAGAGCTAATTTGCTGTGGCTTTTGTAGATGTACATTTGTTTTGTTTTTTACCCTGATAGCTTTCCCTGTTAGAGGACTTCCCTTGTGGCTCAGCTGGTAAAGAATCTGCCTGCAATATGGGAGATCTGGTTTGATCCTTGGGTTGGGAAAATCCCCTGGAGAAGGGAAAGGCTACCCACTCCATTATTTTGGCCTGGAGAATTCCATGAATACAGTCCATGTGCTCGCAAAGAGTCGGACACAACTGAGCAACTTTCACTTCTTCCCTGTTTGAATGCATGCAATAGTGGGCCAATGATAGCATTTGATTTGAAAGTTTAATGAGCAGATGTACATTCTGGAACATTCTGAGCTTAGTAAATGATTATTCTTTTGTTGCTGGTTGATATTATTAAAGAATTTTGAGGACCTTAAGTAAGTTTTATAATCTTTCTAGCCTCACTTCTTAAAATGGGGATGTTTTTGTTATTGTTGGGTTGTTAAGTCATGTCCAACTCTTTGCAACCCCATGGACTAAAGCACCCCAGGCTTCCCTGTCCTTCACTATCTCCTGGAGTTTGCTCAAATTCATGCCCATCGAGGCTGTGATGCCATCCAACCATCTCGTCCTCTGTTGCCCCCTTCTTCTCCTGCCCTCAATCTTTCCCAGCTCAGGGTTTTTTCCAATGAGTCAGCTCTTCGTATCAGGTGGACATAGTATTGGAGCTTCAGCATCAGTCCTTCCAATAAATATTCAGGGTTGATTTCCTTTAGGATCGATTGGTTTTATCTCCTTGCTGTGCAAGGGATTCTCAAGGGTCTTCTCTAGCACCACAGTTTGAAAGCATCAATTCTTTGACACCCAGCCTTCTTTATGGACCACCTCTCACATCCATACATGACTACTGGAAAAACCATAGCTTTGAATATACAGACCTTTGTTGACAAAGTGATGTCACTGCTTTTAAATATGCTGTCTAGCGTTTTCATATCTTTTCTTCCAAGGAACAAGTTTTCTTTTTTTGTGGCTGCAGTCACCGAAAAAAAAAATGGGGATAATATAATATAAATGCATTCTTACTATTACTCCCATATTAAAGTTGTCATGAAGATTCAATAAGACAAGTCCTTAGAATGCTGTCTGTCACCTAGTACTTGCTCGGTCACGATTAGCCATCATCATCATCATTGTCCTCTCAGGTCTGAGTTGGGAATTTGAGAGGAAAACAGCTTATCATCAAGAATAGGTATCACAGGACTTCCCTGGCGGGTCCACCTGCCAGTGCAGGGGACACTGGTTCGATCCCTGATCCAGGAAGATCTCCCATGCCACAGAGCAACTAAGCCTGTGCCCTGGAACTACTGAACCCAAGCTCTAGAGCCCATGGGCCACAGCTACTGAAGTCTGCGTGCCTAGAGCCTGTGCTCAGCAGCAAGAGAAGGCATGATGATGCGAGGCCTGCACGCGATAAGGAAGAATAGCCCCCTCTCGCCACAACCAGAGAAAGCCCATGCACAGCAGTGAAGACCCAGGCCGCCAAATATGAAATTAAAAAAGGAAAAAAGGATGAGCATCCGAGGATCATTCCGGGTGGAGAGTGGGGCTGGGCGAGGCCATGCAACGGGGCAAGGTCAAAAAGAACTGCTGTTCATTGTGCCAAGGACCCAGGATCCTTTCAGAGAAGGAACACGTGGCTTCTTTTGGAAGACGGGGAACGTAGGGCTGCAGGCATCCCCAGGACCCAGACCATGAAGGACCCTGAGTGCCTGCCCACAGAGCCGGTCTTTTGTCGTGCAAACCACAGAAAACGTGACCAGCTCTTCTTTGGCACATCTGGGTTTTACATAAGCACGTTTCCTCTCTTGGCAAAACACATAGCCCCTCATCTCCTGAACACTTCAAATCCAAATCATGTTCTTAAGTAGACACGGAGATCCAACCAGTCCATCCTAAAGGACATCAGGCCTGAGTGTTCATTGGAAGGACTGATGTTGATGCTGAAACTCCAATACTTTGGCCAGCTGATACGAAGAACTGACTCATTGGAAAAGACCCTGATCCTGGGAAAGACTGAAGGCAGGAGGAGAAGGGGATGACGGAGGATGAGATGGTTGGATGGTATCACCGACTCAATTGACATGAGTTTGGGTAAACTCTGGGAGTTGGTGATGGACAGGGAGGCCTGGCGTGCGGCAGTCCATGGGGTCGCAAAGAGTCTTTCGATGTGATTGAGCGACTGAACTGAACTGAACTGAGACACAACAGACCCCACACTTTCGATATGCCTTGCTGTTATAGTGGCCCTTCTCAGCTGATTCTCCAGAAGTAGTGGTGATGTGGGTGGAGGGGAACGCAAGGTACCAACCCACAGCCATCCGTGGTCCCTTTGGGACCTCGTACTTCCTGGCCTCCCATTAGCCGAGATCCACCATCTGGAAGTGGAGGTCCTTAAACCAGGGGTTAAACCCTGATGTGGTCCAGGCCACCTTTCACAGAATAGCACTTCAAGGCACCATCCCCTTCTTGCAGGCTCTGTGGCCAAATTTTGAAAGCCTCACTTTCCAGGCACCAAAATATTTCCAAGGACTCTAGAATCCAGAGCCACTTTCTTTCCCTTCCCACCGTGGTTTGGTTCAGCCTAAAGATGCAAACCAGTGCTACACATCTGTCAGCCTAAAATTCATGGAGCTATTTGGAAGCAAAACCAAGAAAAACAAAACTGATTAGGGAAAGATCTGCTTTCAGAAAAACCTATTTCTGTCACAGGGGGATGGATAAATAAAATAATGTTTCAATAATTTATGCAGCCTGCATGCGAGAAAACATTGGAAATGTGAAATGAGGACGACACATAAAGAACAACCGAAGTTGATGGCTGCTTTAATCAGTTCGGTTGATAATTCTAAAATAAATTGGAAAAATCAGTCTTGCTCTCAGAGTTTGAATGATGATGGGATGGTAGGAAGATGTGTGTTCTTTCTCCTGGAAAGTGCTTGTTCTTTCGTGTCCCTTCAAGGACACCCTTCTCAGCCCATGACCATGGGTCCCATCCCTGCCCAGCTTTTCCCCTGTCTTCACCGCTCTATGCAATGTTTGCATGTTAACCTCCAAGCCCTGCCTTGCTGAGCTTGAATTTCATAAAACTACTCAGGACTCCTCTGTGGATGAGGTCAACTGGCCATGGGGAGAGTGGATTTGGAAATCTCTACTTTTCAGATTGCCCCCACCTCCCAAGGCAGCACTGAGATGGTCTTGAAGCAACCCTGGGAAAGATAGAGAGTAATATTTCTTTCTTTCTTTCTTTTTAAAATTTATTTATTTGGCTGCGTCAGATTGTAGCTACAGCACAGGGCATCCTTGTTGCATGATGCAGGATCTTTTGTGATGGTGCACGGACTCTCTGGCTGGGACACACAAACTCCAGCCCGGGGGTTCAGTAGTCGTAGCGCATGGGCTAAGTTGCTTTGCAGCGTGTGGGATTTTAGATCCCCGCCCAGGAATCGAGCACACGACCCCTGCACCACTGGAGCACCAGAGAAGTCCCTAGAATCATATTCAGTTCCGTTTGGGTAAACATTTATTTGACAAGTCAACTGCCCAAAGGTAAGGGAAGACTTCAGGGAGACAGAAAAAAAATGAGGTGGTGGATGTGATTTGAGGTCCCTTTAGTAACAAGGAGGACCTCAGAAGTGACTTTGTTCACCACACTTACTCTCCAAGCCCGATCTTGATGTTCCTCTGATGCCTTAGTCTGGGGTTGCTCTTTTCTATCTCCCGCTCACCTCCCAACTCTTCTTATACTGGGTAAGCAACCATCCATTCCCATCAAGCCAGAGAGTCCACGGAAAGGTGGAGGCACAAGAGCACTCTTCTGAATCTACCGTTGTTGGGAGATGGCCTGGGTGTCCCTAGAGGAAACCACAGGGTAATTCAACTGGTCTTGATGGGCTCTCCTCAGAGAGGCAGCTGGGAAGTAGCTTGTTGAGTGCTTGTATTTCTGGAGCCAAAGGAGAAAGAGTTGAAGAAGCCCAAAGCAGGAAAAGGGAGGAAATCCAAGCACAGCCAGAAACATAGAGTCTAAAGTGGAAAACCACCTCCAATTCCCTGACTTCCCAGGGATGGAGAGAAGATGGAAACCAACATGGCGTCTGGAAGCTCAGAACTTGGAATCGATGGTCTAGCCCAAGGAGTAGCAGTGTGCCTTCCCAAGCCCAGCTCAAAGCACACGTGTGGACGATGTCTCTCCCGGGGTTAGCCCTCATTGGCTTCTTGCCATCTCAGTCGCTACCTATTTCATGCTGCCACCCTTCCTCCCTTCACTGTATCAACCAGCATCCCACAGCAAGAGAGGTGGCAGGAAGCCATGAGAGCATGACCTTTGCGTTCAGTTTAGTGACGCTTATCTTTGGCTGTACTACAGATATCATGTGCTATGTAATATCCCTCAAGAGTGTGAATTTCAAGATGGAGGGGAATATGCCCGCCATCCTGACCTCAACGCTAACCCTTGGGTTCACGCATGACCACCCCCATGTCCAGCATCATAGATCAGGCACACAGCTGAGACTGCCGGTGTTTTGTGCACCTTTATATCTTCAGAGCCTAGAGGAAGTGCTTGCCATTTAGGGACCCAGTTCTGCTGAATGAGAGAGTGAATGCACCGGCCAACTAGGGGAAGCGATGGAGCGGCAGTAAGACTAGAGGGCAGAGACAATCTCTTGTGTGGCCCTATTCAACAGGTGCATCTGGTGGGAGAGATCACAGCCTGGAGAGAAAACCTAAGAGGCCTAGGAGGCAGGTTGTGACTTCAGACTCGCTCCCTCTTCTTCTCCAAACCTAATACTGACCCAGGTTCTAACCAGTTTGTTGTCGTTCAGTCGCTAAGTCATGTCCAACTCTTCACTCTTTGTGACCCTATGGACTGCAGCATGCGCACCAGGCTCCCCTGTCCTTCACTCTTTCCTGGAGTTTGCTCAAACCCATATCCATTGAGTGCTTTGTCACTCAGTTCTGTCCAACTCTTTTTTGACCCCATGGACTGTAGCCTGCCAGGCTCCTCTGTCTGTGGGATTCTGCAGGCAAGATTACTGGAGTAGATTGCCATTTCCTTCTCCAGGAGGTCTTCCCAACCCAGGGATCAAAGCCAGGTCCTACACTGCAGGCAGATTCTTTACCATCTGAACTCCCAGGGAATGCTGTCTAACTAGTAGTCTAGTTAGCCTCTGTCCATATCATCCTATCAATGTCCCCTCTCCTCCAATGCAAAAATGCTCTCTACAATGTTCTGAACAAAGGTTTGTCTGGCCTTCTGTCATACCCAGAGTGACAGGGAGCTCACTACTTAGCAAAGTAGCTTAGTTTCATGTTGGATGTCCCTCTGTTACAATGCACAGATATCTGTTCTGGCCATTTCTATCTACTGGTCCTGAGTCTGAGGTTCAAAACTCTCCAGGAGCTTAATTTACCCAGTCGCAACTCAGTCACAACTTCAAGCTTTTGATAATAGACATCATGCCCCAGGCTTAACGTCTCAAGACAAACCGTCAGCATCCTTTCCAGACTTTCTTGGGTGATGATGTGGCCTTGAGACCCTTCACCCCTTATTTGCCATGATGTTCCACTTGGGACAGCTTCACAGCAGGTTGCAGTTCCCTTGTCCCTTCCCGTGTGTCTTTCCCTTGACTCACATGACCACGGGAAGGGTTGATGAGCTGATTTTATTTTCTCTCTTCCAGAAGGACCTCTGTGTGTCCCCCTACAGGGAAGCCTCCAGTGCCAGTGAAACGTCTCTGTATGGACTTCTCCTGTTCCCACCTGGGTAAGGACATCCCATAGGACTGATCTGAGCTGCCTGAAGTCAATCTTATTTTACTTCCATTATGTAGCATTTACTAGCCCAGGAAAAAAAAAAAGAAGGTAAATTTGCTCAGTTGTGTCCGACTCTTTGCGACCCCATGGACTGTAGCCTGCTAGGCTCCTCCGTCCATGAGATTTTCCAAGCAAGAATACTGGGATGGGTTGCCATTTCCTTCTCCAGGGGATCTTCCCAGAGCCAGGGATCAGACCTGGGTCTCTCGTATTGCAGGCAGACTCTTTCCCATCTGAGCCACCAGGGAAGTCCTTCCACTTACTAGCCCAAGAACCCAAGTGGGTGCTTAAGTACAGCTTTGGGGAATGAATGAGTGCATTTAGCTGATAAACCTTGGCGTGCTCAAGACCGGCCCAAGAGCGAGGCGGAGACAGCCCCTGGCCCCACGAGCTCTGTGTTCCAGCTCGGTGATGGTCTGACAATGACGCTGGCCTTACCTCTGGCTCGTTCTGTCTGTCTGTCTGTCTGTCTGTCTGTCTCTTGCTCTCCGTAGGAGTTCAGCTCTCCTCTCCTCTCCCAGCCCTCCCTCCCCCAGCCCCTTTGTCGACACTTGATCATTTACATCAAGTTGACATTCGCAGCGTTTACTCAGGGGTCTGTAACTGTATTCTTTCCCTGGTTCTGCATTACCAACCATGAAAATGGAATCTTATCATCCCTGACCAATTTTTAATGTACAAAATGATTTGGCTGAGGTTCAAAGGGAGGCACAATTGAAATCAGGTGAATGATACATGTAGTTTTTTCAGCTCCTCCGTGCTTAGATTTGATTTTTTTTTTTTTGTCTAGCATAGAAGAAAAAGTAGATTATTTTTGCAAGTTATATAAGTGCATTTGTGTGCTGTGTAGGTAGGAATCACTATACATCCCAAAGCACAAATATGTATATGATGGTGTGTTTGCTTATATTAACATCTTCACATTTCTCATGTGTGAATCTATTTAGACATAAGTAAACAAATATAATTATATTGTTTGCAATTTTATTGATGGCAATCAAATTTGCAATGATCCTTAAAATGTATTCAAAACCCCCAAAGGGCTGGAACAGCCCCTGCAGCTAGAGCCCAGGATTAATGGTTGGAATATTTAAATGAAGCCCTGACACCCTTTTGTTCATTCAGAAAGGAACCCTAGAGAGAAAGTGGGGACTCTGGCCTTGGCCAGAATTGTCTTGGGTCTCAGATATACTAATGAGTACTATCCTCATGTCCTTTGGCAAATGTCATCCTAAAGGGAGTAGCCAAGAAGCAGGAATGTCTTGCCAAAAAGTGGAGGCGATTTACTGTGCACTGGGCTGAGAAATCTCCAGCCTGAGTGCCATTGTCCTCGCTTTCTGAGATGCGACGCGTTGCAGCAGACAAGCCAGTATACTTGGCTTGGAAGGGTGAAGGCACTACCCCCCATTCAAGTTGTTGGCCAGAAACTCTCCGGTGTGGAACAAAGAGGCTCCTGTTTGACCAGAGCCAGGCCTGAGGCTCCCTGCGAGTCATGTTGCGCTTTAACTGCCTCTGAAAACCGATGAGTTGGGTTTGTTCCTATTCTATTTTTTTTAAAAGGAAATGGGAGGCTCAGAAAAACTTCTGGAGTGTTCCCAAGATTATACCACGTGCTAAATGGTGGATTCAGGATTCAGATCACCATCAAGCTGGTTCCAAGTGCGGTCTGTAATTATAACACTTCTGGCTCCTGGTCAGCAAAAACCCATCTTCTATTCTTGGGCCCCATGGCCTGGTTCACTGGGGGATGTCACAGTCACATCTGATGTCAGAGTCCTCCAGGAATGAAACTAAATCTCTCAGGATGCCCTGGCAGACAAGTTGAGGATATGGGGGCAAAATTCCACAGTCGTTAGGGGTTGTTGTTGACAACTGTACCCGGAAGGAATCAGTGATTGATAGGACTGATGTTAACTCCTTGGGGTTTTTCTGTATTGTGCTATGGGCTCTGTCTCAACTTCTGTCCTGTTGATCATTTTATTTTGTAATTAACTAATTTCTTTTGGCTGCACTGGGTCTTAGTTGCGTCACATGGGATATTCCGTCTTCATTGTGGCATGCAGGATCTTCTCCTTTTTTTAAGTTGCAACATGTGGGTTCTAGCTCCCTGACCAGAGACTGAACCTGAGCCCCCTTCACTGGGAGTACAGAGTCTTAGCCATTGGACCACCTGGGAAGACTGGATCATTTTCTTGACAACTCAGATGAGGACACCGAGTTTCTTATCAGACTTGCAGCTGGTACAGGGTGAGGAGGACCTGCTGATGTATTTGTTGCCAGTTCTGGACTTGAAACGACCCTGCTGCTTAGTCCTGGGTCCATTCTCAAGACGGATCACACACTCGGGCCCTCTGGGGAGGACTGCAAGCACCCCCCACCCTGCTGCCCAGAAGCTCCTAGCTTTCTGAAACACCTGGCCACAAAGTCCCACACATCTCAGCAACACCATGAAAACACACTATTTTCACTAAGGAAAGGAACCGTGACTGATAATAGCCATTATTTACTGAGTCCCTTTTACGTGCTGGGTACTTAATAAATGACCCCTTACGTTGACTTCTCCCAATATTTTCTAGTGTTCAAAGAAAGGGAGTCACCTATTTAAAGTCTAGGGAGCTTTGGGGAAGACAAACCAGGATTGAAACCCAGGCATCTGGGTCCAAAGCATGTCTTCCTTTTGCTGGGTCATGAGCCCAACTCCAACCCCTTCTCCCTGCTAGGAGGCTGGACTTGAACATAGGAACTGGCAGGGATGGGGAGGGAGGGTGGAGAGACTGGATCACAGGAATTTGTAGCTATCTTGAAGATGCTGGGTAATAAACCTCTGTATTGCCTCTGCAGGACCCAAAGTGGGGTCTGCTACAGCAGCCGTGGTCACTCCTGATTGTAACCATCCGCAGGTTTGATGAGCTCCTCCTCCTGACCCACTTAGGTGGGAGACAGTGGCTGGTCATCTCTGTAACCCTCAAGACTCCCTTTAGGGCTGGCATGTGTCCGAGGAACTGGACAGAACTCTCCCAGCAGCAGCATTCAACACTCCCTTTCAGAATTCTTTTAGATTCCTGGCCTCGCTGATTCTCTGGCCTTGAAATTGAGGCATGTTGTTGTGGTCATGGGTGGGCTCACAGGGCTTCCATTTATGAAAAGGAAATCTTCCTGGTGTCTGGAGAGATGACAAGGACTGAAATGCAAAGGAGATGATCGCTGGTCATGTGATGGGGATAAGAGCTCCCCCGGCATTTCCAGAGGTCTTGCTGCCACCATCCATCCTGTGTCGATGGAGATGTTGCTGGCTGGGGATGAAGCATCCTTTCTCTGCAGGCTATACCAGGTTTCCTGTCCAAGTGACACACTTGGACTCATGGATACACATGCATGTCACAGGTGTGGCTCTGCTTGCAACAAATTATGGGACCATCAATGAACAAAACAAAATTCTGCAATGCACTTTATTTATTTAAAAATAACATGAGCCACTTTTAAAGTCTTTATTGACTTAGTGTGCTTTATTCTTTTAATGATGTGTACAATTTATTCTTGCCTGGAGAATCCCATGGACGGAGGAGCTTGGTGGGCTACAATCCACGGGTCGCGAAGAGTCGGACACGACTTCACTTTCACTTTCACCATTTAAAAGTCTTTACTGAATTTGTTATAATATTGCTCTACTTTATTTTATTTATTTTTTGTTTGTTTTCTTTTGGCTGTGAGGCATGCGGGAGCTTAGCTCCCTGACCAGGGATTGAACCCACATCCCTGCATTGGAAGGTGAAATCTTAACCACTGAATCACCAGGGAAGCCCCATTCTGTGTGCTTTAGTTGTTATTGAAATCACTGCTGGTAATCCTCTCCATGTCTAAGGAAGAAGACTATGTGTTATTATTTTCACCAACATAAACATTAAAAGAGAGTATTGGTGTTTACACAAGATTATGCTAAATTAGGCTTTGGATTTATAGCTATTATAGAACTCTACTCAAAGACCTTTCTTGTCGAAAGTACAAATTCCCTCATGTGCCAATATTTTTGACATCTAAGATCTGCTGTGATTTAAACCCACTAGCCTTGCCCCTCTTTATCTCCTACTGCACCCCACACACTGGAGAAATTGGGTTCCATCTCTCTCCTCTATGTGGGACCCATGCTTTTCAAACTCCATCCATGTGCCCAGGCTGTTTCCTCTGCTAGAGACACATCTCTTGCTTTAATTGGCTTCAATTCTGTCTATCCTTCAAAGACCCTCTCAAAAGCTCCCTGCTCCCAGAGCATTTACTGATCTTCCTGATCAAATGGAGTTGTTTTCACTTTGATGTCCCAAAGCACCTTTGCTTTGTCTCCTACTTGGCACACATCATGTTCTTTTTAGAGATCCCATCGTTTTTGGAGTCAGAGAGTCCTGCCTCTAATCCTGACTCTATTTCTTATTAGTCATAGAATGGCAGGTTATTTAACCTCCCAGAGCCCCAGTTTTCTAAACTATAAGATGAAAGAATGAGACTGACTTTACAAGGTTGACCAGATAACTGCATGAGATAATATACATGAAATGTCCAGTGAATTGCCAGGTGGGCAGTATAGATTATTTATCTTCCTATTGTATTTTTTAAGGGCACAATAGCAACTACGGTAAATAAACTCCAAAGTCTTGGTGGCTCAACACAGTAGAAGTCTATTTCTGACTCAAGGAAAGTCCTCTGGTGTGTGTGCCAGGCAGTCTCTCATGTAGCGAGTCAGAGATTTGGGCTTTTTTCATCTCAGCTCTGCTTCCTCTTGGGGCTCAGCATCCTCTTTATTCAGCCAAGGGTGGCAAAATGCCTTGGAACTGCAGGTCTTGGTTTAAGATGGAAGGGGAGAAGAAGGTAGAATTCAGAGGACTTTTATATCTCTCTTGCTAATTTTGGTGGCTTTCCTGCTGAGCACTCTGATGCTGTGGGCTGTGATTCCAAAGCACTTCCAAACTCTCTGTAGAGGTGTGACTCACAATGAATGACCAACTCAGGGTCATTTTTAACAGATTCCTCATGGAAAAAGGAGTTTTCTTGGAACTCATACCTTCTTCTGTCTGGCATCTGGGAAGAGACGAGGAACACTCACTGGGTGGATGACCTAAGAGGGCTAGAGAGACTGATGAATGACTGTGACTGTAATAAAGAGCCACCTTGAGATGAACGGGTTGCCTGATTGGGTGAGTGATCCATTCACTCATCAAATACTGCCTGGTGCTTCCTTTGTGCCAGGCACTGTCCTGGGCTCCTGGCATACTTTCAGCCCACAATATACCTTCAAATCTTCCCCGTCATGGGGCGCAGACTCAGTGACTGAATGATGCTGAGGTCTGGGCTGTAGCTTCATTTCTGCTGGGCTTCCTCTGCCATGTCAGATGACCTCATGTGTTTGGTTGGGCTCCACTGGATGGAGTCTAGAAGGATAGATGGTGAGAAAATGTTGATTTTGGTATGGACTCACAGAAGTAGAAGATATTAAGAGGAGGTGGCAAGAATACACAGAAGAACTATAGAAAAAAGATTTTAATGACCCAGCTAATCACAATGGTGTGATCACTCACCTAAAGCCAAACACTGTGGAGAGCGAAGTCAAGTGGGCCTTAGGAAGCATCACTACGAACAAAGCTAGTAGAGGTGATGGAATTCCAGCTGCACTCTTTCAAATCCTGAAAGATGATGCTGTGAAAGTGCTGCGCTCAATATGCCAGCAAATTTGGAAAACTCAGCAGTGGCCACAGGACTGGAAAAGATCAGTTTTCATTCCAATCCCAAAGAAAGACAATGCCAAACAATGTTCAAACTACTGCACAACTGCACTCATCTTACATGCTGGCAAAGTAATGCTGAGAATCCTCCAAACTAGGCTTCAACAGTATGTGAATTGAGAACCTTCAGATGTTTGAGCTGGATTTAGAAAAGGCAGAGGAACCAGAGATCAAATTGCCAACATCTGTNTTCTGTGTGCTTTAGTTGTTATTGAAATCACTGCTGGTAATCCTCTCCATGTCTAAGGAAGAAGAGTATGTGTTATTATTTTCACCAACATAAACATTAAAAGAGAGTATTGGTGTTTACATAAGATTATGCTAAATTAGGCTTTGGATTTATAGCTATTATAGAACTCTACTCAAAGACCTTTCTTGTCGAAAGTACAAATTCCCTCATGTGCCAATATTTTTGACATCTAAGATCTGCTGTGATTTAAACCCACTAGCCTTGCCCCTCTTTATCTCCTACTGCACCCCACACACTGGAGAAATTGGGTTCCATCTCTCTCCTCTATGTGGGACCCATGCTTTTCAAACTCCATCCATGTGCCCAGGCTGTTTCCTCTGCTAGAGACACATCTCTTGCTTTAATTGGCTTCAATTCTGTCTATCCTTCAAAGACCCTCTCAAAAGCTCCCTGCTCCCAGAGCATTTACTGATCTTCCTGATCAAATGGAGTTGTTTTCACTTTGATGTCCCAAAGCACCTTTGCTTTGTCTCCTACTTGGCACACATCATGTTCTTTTTAGAGATCCCATCGTTTTTGGAGTCAGAGAGTCCTGCCTCTAATCCTGACTCTATTTCTTATTAGTCATAGAATGGCAGGTTATTTAACCTCCCAGAGCCCCAGTTTTCTAAACTATAAGATGAAAGAATGAGACTGACTTTACAAGGTTGACCAGATAACTGCATGAGATAATATACATGAAATGTCCAGTGAATTGCCAGGTGGGCAGTATAGATTATTTATCTTCCTATTGTATTTTTTAAGGGCACAATAGCAACTACGGTAAATAAACTCCAAAGTCTTGGTGGCTCAACACAGTAGAAGTCTATTTCTGACTCAAGGAAAGTCCTCTGGTGTGTGTGCCAGGCAGTCTCTCATGTAGCGAGTCAGAGATTTGGGCTTTTTTCATCTCAGCTCTGCTTCCTCTTGGGGCTCAGCATCCTCTTTATTCAGCCAAGGGTGGCAAAATGCCTTGGAACTGCAGGTCTTGGTTTAAGATGGAAGGGGAGAAGAAGGTAGAATTCAGAGGACTTTTATATCTCTCTTGCTAATTTTGGTGGCTTTCCTGCTGAGCACTCTGATGCTGTGGGCTGTGATTCCAAAGCACTTCCAAACTCTCTGTAGAGGTGTGACTCACAATGAATGACCAACTCAGGGTCATTTTTAACAGATTCCTCATGGAAAAAGGAGTTTTCTTGGAACTCATACCTTCTTCTGTCTGGCATCTGGGAAGAGACGAGGAACACTCACTGGGTGGATGACCTAAGAGGGCTAGAGAGACTGATGAATGACTGTGACTGTAATAAAGAGCCACCTTGAGATGAACGGGTTGCCTGATTGGGTGAGTGATCCATTCACTCATCAAATACTGCCTGGTGCTTCCTTTGTGCCAGGCACTGTCCTGGGCTCCTGGCATACTTTCAGCCCACAATATACCTTCAAATCTTCCCCGTCATGGGGCGCAGACTCAGTGACTGAATGATGCTGAGGTCTGGGCTGTAGCTTCATTTCTGCTGGGCTTCCTCTGCCATGTCAGATGACCTCATGTGTTTGGTTGGGCTCCACTGGATGGAGTCTAGAAGGATAGATGGTGAGAAAATGTTGATTTTGGTATGGACTCACAGAAGTAGAAGATATTAAGAGGAGGTGGCAAGAATACACAGAAGAACTATAGAAAAAAGATTTTAATGACCCAGCTAATCACAATGGTGTGATCACTCACCTAAAGCCAAACACTGTGGAGAGCGAAGTCAAGTGGGCCTTAGGAAGCATCACTACGAACAAAGCTAGTAGAGGTGATGGAATTCCAGCTGCACTCTTTCAAATCCTGAAAGATGATGCTGTGAGAGTGCTGCACTCAATATGCCAGCAAATTTGGAAAACTCAGCAGTGGCCACAGGACTGGAAAAGATCAGTTTTCATTCCAATCCCAAAGAAAGACAATGCCAAACAATGTTCAAACTACTGCACAACTGCACTCATCTTACATGCTGGCAAAGTAATGCTGAGAATCCTCCAAACTAGGCTTCAACAGTATGTGAATTGAGAACCTTCAGATGTTTGAGCTGGATTTAGAAAAGGCAGAGGAACCAGAGATCAAATTGCCAACATCTGTTGGATCATAGAAAAAGCAAGAGAATTCCAGAAAAACACCTACTTCCGCTTCATTGGCTATGCTGAAGCCTTTGATTGTGTGGATTACAACAAACTGTGGAAAATTCTTCAAGAGATGGAGTATTAGACCACCTTACCTGCATCTTAGAAATCAGTATCCTGGTCAAGAAGGAACAGTTAGAACTGGACATGGACCAATGGACTGGTTAAAAATTGGGAAAGGAGTATGTCAAGGCTGTATATTGTCACCCTGGTTATTTAACTTATATTCAGGATATATCATGAGGAATGCTGGGCTGGATGAAGCACAAGCTGGAATCAAGACTACTGGGAGAAATATCAATAACTTCAGATATACAAATAACACCACCTTTATGGCAGAAAGCAAAGAGGAACTAAAAACCCTCTTGATGTAGATGGAAGAGGAGAGTAAAAGAGCTGGCTTAAAACTCAACATTCAGAAATGAAGATCATGGCATCCAGTCCTATCACTTCATGATAAATAATGGGGAAACAATGGAAAAAGTGACAGACTTTATTTTCCTGGGCTCCAAAATCATTGCAGATGGTGACTACGGACACGAAATTAAAAGACACATGCTTCCTGGAAGAAAAGCTATGACCAACATAGACAGCATATTAAAAAGTAGAGACATCACTTTGCCGACAAAAGTCCGTCTAGTCAAAACTGTGGTTTTTTCCAGTAGTCATGTATGGATGTGAGAGCTGGTCCATAAAAAAGGCTCTCTTTGAGCGCCAAAGAATTGATGCTTTTGAACTGTGGTGTTGGAGAAGACTCTCGAGAGTCCCTTGGACAGCAAGGAGATCAAACCAGTCACTCCTAAAGGAAATCAGTCCTGAATATTTATTGGAAGGACTGATGCTGAAGCTGAAGCTCCAATACTTTGGCCTCCTGAGGCTAAGAGCCCGTTCATTAGAAAAGACCCTGATGCTGAGAAAGATTGAAGGCAGAAGGAGAAAGGGATGACAGAAGAGGAGATGGTTGGATGACCTCACCAACCTAATGGATATGAGTTTGAGCAAGCTCCAGGAGTTGGTGAAGGACAGTGAAGCCTGGCATGCTGCAGTCCATGGAGTCTCAAAGAGTCGGAATGAGTGACTGAACAATAACATCAAGGTTCTTGTCCCAGCCTCCAAGGATCTTATGTTTCAGTAGCGGTAAATAAGGAGCCACGCATTTGGGGGCCATTTTTGTGGGTAGTAGGGAATGCACTGAACTGGAAGGCAGAGGACTAAGGTCTGGTCTGGTGCCCTGACTCACTGTCTAGCTGTCTTTGGTTCTCAATTTCCCCACCTGAAAAATCATAGAGACACTGAGTCCAGCCTTCTCTTCTGGTTCTTTCATCCTCTCTGACGTCATCATCCTCAAAGGCAGACATCATCTGGATCAAGGTCCATAGGAATGATGGGCACCTGTGAGCTCAGCTGGATGAGGGCAAATGGGTGAGGTCAAGGGGCAAAGTACTGTGGTTACCGAAGCCACCTCTGCCCCAGACTCCCTGTAGGTGGCCCTACTCCATCCCAGGGCACAGACATAAACATGACTCAGCTTGGGTCTAAGGCTGGTGGGGGGCGGCCTGGTCTTTTGCTTCAGAGCCACCGTGACTGTATGATTCCATACCCACTGCAACTCTGAAATCTGTCAAGGAAACTTGTGGATGGGAGTGGGGGATATATCGGGGTAGGGGCAGGGGGATGAAGGCTGGAAAGGTGGTGGTGGGTCTCACACGTGAGGCCGAGTGTGGGCTTTATTTTGTAAGCCAATGGATCCCAACTCAAATCCTGGGACAGCATCAGATGGAACGTTTTCTCTCCATGGGAGCTGGCAACTGCAGTTGAAATTCTGAGTTTGTCACTCACTCAGGTGACCCACTCAGGTGGGTCACCTCGCTTTGTGAGCCTCAATTTTCTCAACACTAAAATGAGGATGAGACACGCAACTCACAGGGTTACTGTAAGATTTAAATGAACGCATAAGTGTGCAGTTGCTCACAAGGACAATTCCTTGTCCCTGGGAAGAAAGGATGAAGCAGGTGACCCCTGAGGTTCCTTCTGACCCTGAAATCTCATGTTCAGAAGGACAGGGCAAGGCGTACCCAGCTCAGTATGATACATACAGCTTGACTCCATGAGCAGTTCTGGACATTGGGGTCATACATTATTTTTGACATCATAAGGTATTTGCAGAAAATTCAAGAATAATGCCTTGGTGTTTAAGGGAAAAAAAAAAAGGCTGAGCAGAGTTTAAATTAACTTCATTTTGTTTTATTTAACTTTTCTTCTCTTTCTCTTAACCATCCTGCATGTGGGATTTCAGTTCCCCAACTAGGGGTCTAACTTGTGTCATCTGCAGTGGAAGAGCAGAGTCCTAAGCAAGGGACCACCAGGGGATTCCCTCATCTCATCTTTGACGCTGCCGTTCCCTCTGTCAAACCTGGGAAGAGAAACCCAGACCTCGAGGGCTTGGCAGGGGACAGGAAAGCCCAACCGTGAGTTCCCTGGGCCTCATTTCCTGTCAAATATTTCTGCATCATCAGTTCAGTTCGGCACCTTAGTCATGTCTGACTCTGTGTGACCGCCTCGGACTGCAGCATTCCAGGCCCCCCTGTCCATCACCAACTCCCGGAGCTTGCTCAAACTCATGTCCGTTGAGTCAGTGATCCCATCCAACCATCTCCTCCCCATCTTGTCCCCTTCTCCTCCTGCCTTCCATCTTTCCCAGCATCAGGGTCTTTTCAAATGAGTCAGTTCTTCACATCAGGTGGCCAAAGTGTTGGAGTTTCAGCTTCAGCATCAGTCCTTCCAATGAACATTTAGGACTGATTTTCTTTAGTATGGACGGGTTGGATCTCCTTGCAGTCCAAGGGACTCTCAAGAGTCTTTTCCAACACCACAGTTCAAAAGCATCAGTTCTTTAGTGCTCAGCTTTCTTTATGATCCGACTCTCACATCCATACATGACTACCAGATAAACCATAGCTTTGACTAGATAGACCTTTGTTGGTAAAGTAATGTCTCTGCTTTTTAATATGCTGTCTAGGTTGGTCATAGCTTTTCCTCCAAGTAGCAAGTGTCTTTTAATTTCATGGCTGCAGTCACCATTTGCAGTGATTCTGGAGCCCAAGAAAATAAAGTCTGTCGCTGTTTCCATTGTTTCCCCATCTCCTTACCATGAAGTGATGAGACTGGATGCCATGATCTTAGTTTTTTGAATGTTGAGTTTTAAGCCAACTTTTTCACTCTCCTCTTTGACTTTCATCAAGAGGCTCTTTAGTTCCTCTTCACTTTTTGCCATAAGGGTGGTGTTATCTGCATATCTGAGGTTATTGATATTTCTCCCGGCAATCTTGATTCCAGCTTGTGCTCATCCAGCCCAGCATTTCGCATGATGTACTCTGCATATAAGTTACATAAGCAGGGTGACAATATACAGCCTTGATGAACTCCT
The DNA here is from genome assembly GCA_006410675.1 of Oreotragus oreotragus. Classification (NCBI taxonomy): domain Eukaryota; kingdom Metazoa; phylum Chordata; class Mammalia; order Artiodactyla; family Bovidae; genus Oreotragus; species Oreotragus oreotragus. Next base: position 186,039 of record SJYX01007190.1, read on the forward strand.
TTCCCAGTTTGGAACAAGCCTGTTGTTCCATGTACAGTTCTAACTGTTGCTTCTTGACCTGCATACAGCTTTCTCAGGAGGCAGGTAAGATGGTCTGGTATTCCCATCTCTTTAAGAATTTTCCACAGTTTGTTGTGAATTGCACAAAGACTTAGTAGTATTCAATAAAGCAAAAGTAGATTTTTTCTGGAACTCTCTTGTTTTTTCCACGATCCAACGGATATTGGCAATTTGATCTCTGCTTCCTCTGCCTTTTCTAAATCCAGCTTGAACATCAGGAAGTTCATGGTTCACGTACTGTTGAAGCCTGGCTTGGAAAACTTTGAGCATTACTTTGCTAGCGTGTGAGATGCGTGCAGTTGTGCGGTAGTTTGAAAACTCTTTGACGTTGCCTTTCTTTGGGATTGGAATGAAAACTGACCTTTCCAGTCCTGTGGCCACTGCTGAGTTTTCCAGATTTGCTTGCACATTGAGTGCAGCACTTTCACAGCATCATTTTTAGGATTTGAAGTAGCTCAACTGGAATTCCATCACCTCTGCATCATGGAGTGTTTTTGGCTGCCCCAGATGAAGCAGGGTGATTGGGGTGCCTGATTACTCTCTTAGTTTTCCTTGTAAAACCTTGTACACATTTCTTAAAAAAAAAATCTCTGAGCAATGCTATGCTGCCAATTTAATCATTCCTGATTGATCGAGTCTTTGGCATAAGAGAACTCTTAGATCTCCTCTGCATGGAGACTGTGAATATGGTTGACCTTTCAATCTGTGTTTATTTTATTTATTGTTTTTATTTCGGCTTGCTCTTGCTTTTGACAGACAGATGCCCTAACACTCTGAATCTCTAGGAGAAGGGATTTGGTGATGTTTTAAAACCTATGGCTTTATTCCCCAGCATGAATGCCTAGGGATGGAGCATGTTCACTTCCGAACACTTCCAGTTAGCATCCCCAGATGACCTCCAGCCCTTGAACCACGCTTAATTGAAGATGGCAAATAAACATTGCCCAGCCAGAGTTCCCGTGCCCGGCAGTTATAGAACTCATTAAAAGGAAAAATGACCAGCCTCCCGACCGTCCACATGGGCCTTTCCGTGTGTAATGTGGGATGCTGCGTTTAGAGTTGCATTAATTTTTTATCATTCCTTAGTAATTAACATTGTATTTCTGCTGATAAACCCCATCAATATGGTGATTTGATTAGCAAAACATAAAACTACTCATTAAACTCCAATTATGTTGCTCAGGTATAATTTGATTTTGATTGGGTGGAAAAATGCTGTTGTGTTGTCTTTTTTTTTTTTTTCTAGTCCCCCTTTTAAAATATCCAGTTCAGTGCTCCATTTACAATGCTGGTGGCGATGCAAGGTTTATTTAGCAAAGGCCGTTGCCTCTCAAGTTTACTGAGAACTCAATGGCCTTTAGGTGCCAACAGTGGAGATGACATTTATGGAATCTAATAGTCAGAAACCTCCGGATAATCCTCCTTCCCATTTCTGGCGGGAGGCCTTTTGGCAGGGATGGTCATCTTTAAGGGGTCCACACAGCACAAACCGTCCCGATACTGTGCTAAAGGAATGAAAGTGAGCTTTCAAGGATGACCAGACAGGCTGGGGGTGCCAGAGCTACATTTCAAAACTTGACGTTGCGTTTATCTCCTGTGTATACACTCTCTTCCCCAACCTTCCCACAGAAAAAAATCCGATCTGATAAAAATAAACAAGAGTCTCTCTCTATGCTGCTCCAGACCCGGGAAGATACTGGTTTATTTAGATGTCAGAGTTGGCCCCAAGAAAAGATGGATTCGGTCTGACAGATCAAAAGGTTTGTTTGAATGTTCAAACTGTGATGTCAACGTTCAAGTATGATGTCAAGTATGGGTCTGCAGGGAATGGAAGGAATGCTGTTTTAATGAACTGATTCCTTCCATAGAGATTCATGGGACATTTATGACCGGTCAGACACTTGTTGGACCAGGGATGCGGGCCAGCTGAGTGATGACCCTGTATCTCATGGAACATGCACTCAGGTGGAGAGGAGTTCCTGATGGAACCCTCGTCAGCTTCCCATCGCACCTGGAATTCAAGCCAAAATCCTCCCCACGGGCTTCGAGGCCCCCAGCCCAGCTCCTTCCATTCGTCCTCACCCCAGCCAAGCCTCCTGACGCTTCTGTTCTCTGGCCCCGTCTGCCCCGGGACCTTCTCCCTAGCTGTGTCTTCTACCAGACATGCTCTCCCCAGGTGCTTGCCTGCTTGCCTCCTCACTCATCCATGTCTCTGCCATAAAGACAATTTCTCTGATTGATCTAAATACAACAGCAGCTTCCAATCAGCCCTCACTTCCCCACGTGGAACGATTTCTTCGTAGCTCAGCACCACTGGGTGTTATATTATTTGTCTTTATCTGTGTGCACCAGTGGAATGAAAGCTCTCCGAGGGCAGTGATTTGTCAGGCTGAGGTCATACCCACAGCGCCTGGCACTCTGTAAGTGTGCGCTTAGCCTTGTCAAGTGACTCGATGGCATGAACCAGTAAGATCATTGCAGGCAATGAGATAAATCCGGACCCCGTGAAAGTGACCATGGGAGAGAGGGAGCCCTTTACGTAGGGTTGTCAAGGAAAGCCTCTTTGGAAGATGGCAGTTGGGCCAAGATCTAAAGGATGGGAGAGAGCCAGCCAAGCAAAGGGGAGGGAATGTTAGGGGCGTGGGAACCTCAAATGCAGAGACCTGGAGGCAGGTACTGGCGTGGCGTTTCAAGGAACAGAAAGCAGACTCAGGCACCTGGAGCCAGCAGGCCAGGTCATGGGCCTTGTAGGGGTTCATCCCTCCAAATTGTGCGATATCCCTACCAAGGCCCTGGGCAGCTCTGACCGAGATGGGCTGGAGGCTCTGGATTGGGGTCCACCAGCAGAGGAAGCTCTGGGGTGCTCAGTGTCCAGCTTGCCTTCTCCCAGCCTTGGGCATTTGTCTAGCCATCAAGACTTGACTTTTCCAGTGCCTTTGGGACCCTTGGCTAGTAACTCTCCTGTCGTCCTTGTGGGGGTCATGATAGACTTTTCTTGGAAAGATACTTGTGAATGTTCACTGTTCCCAGCATCTCTGAGCCTCCCCTGGTATTCACCCACACTGGATGGTAAGAGAAACAACTAACTCCTTCCCAAACTGTGATCAACAGCTATGCCCTGTAGTCTTTGAATATTTGCTCCAGGTCTTCTTTCTGTCTGAAACTTCCCTCTCTTCATCCTGGAAAATGTCTACTTGAACAGTAGGTCCAGCTCAAGCACCCTCTTTTCTGTGAAGTCTTTGAATGGACCGTGCCGCTTCCTCCCAAGCTAAATGAAGCCCTCTGTCCTCAGTCATAGCACTGCTACCACTGTCTCCCTTCCAAGAAGCGTGAGCTCCCTGAGGTCAGAAGCCATATCTTCAGGGCCCATCACCGAGTCAACACGTGGAAGATGACCAATGACTGGATAGATGCACCATTACAGGGCACTGGGTGGAGTGCCGTGGCCCATCATGGCGGGCTGGAGTGGACTTCCCTGTAAGGGATGCAGTCTCTGTGGAGAATTGGAGAGCAGACCGGAAAAGCCAAGCGAAAGCCATTCCTGTGGCCTTGCATTTCTGAACGCTGTGGTTGACAAGATACTTCTTCCCTCCATGATGGGCTTCTCATTTCCCCAATGCCAACTGGTCATCACTGGCAGCTTCGTTGTTGATTTGTTTTTGTATTTTTGGTCAGCCCAGCGTATTTTCCCACCCTGCTTCTTCCTTTTTGGAGAATTACATTCTAACTCTTCTCTCTTGATGAAGGTAAAATAGGAGAGTGAAAAAGCTGGCTTAAAACTCAACATGCAAAAAACAAAGATCATAGCATCCAGTCCCATCACTTCATGGCAAATAGAAGGGGAAAAAGTGGAAACAGTGACACATTTTATTTTCTTGGGCCCAAAATCACTACCGATGGTGACTGAAGCCATAAAGTTAAAAGATGCTTGCTCCTTGGAAGGAAAGCTATGACAAACTTAGCATATTCAGAAGCAGAGACGTCACTCTACTGACAAAGGTGCGTCTAGTCAAAGCTGTGGTTTTTCTGGTAGTCGTGTACAGATGTGAGAGTTGGACCATAAAGAAGGCTGAGCACCGAAGGACTGATGCTTTCTAACTGTGGTGCTGGAGAAGACTGTTGAGAGTCCCTTGGGCAGCAAGGAGATCAAAGCAGTCCGTCCTAAAGGAGATCAACCCTGAATCTTCGTTGGAAGGACTGATGCCGAAGCTGAAGCTCCAATACTTTGACCACCGGATGCGAAGAGCTGACTCATTGGAAAAAACCCTGCTGCTGGGGAAGATCGAGGGCAGGAGGAGAAGCGGGCAACAGAGGATGAGATGGTTGGATGCATGACCGATTTGATGAACGTGAGTTGAGCAAACTCTGGGAGATAGTGCAGGACAGTGAAGCCTGGCGTGCTGCAGTTCATGGGGTGGCAAAGAGTCGGATGCGACTTAGTGATGGAGCAACAGGAATCCTACCACTGCATGGACTTTGTGGGCCTGACCATCGCAGTGCTGACCCTTCTTTCTCTAAGAGTCTGGAACCTGATCTCTGTAGGACTAGTGGAGGGGCCTCATCTGCGTAGACACAGTGACAGCTTTAGGGACCTTCCTGGAAAGCTGGAGCCCTTCTCGGGCCTTCTCTGCTGAATCTAATGGGACAACCTCCTTCTTCCCATGAAACACGGTTTTTGGTGCTGTTGGGACTGCAAGAGGCTGTGTTTCCAGAAAGAAAGAGCAAGACTGGCCTGAAGGGAGTAGAGGGGAGATCCAGAACAGGAAGAAAGACCCGGGACATTCTTCAAGGTTTTGGATGCAATCAGGCCTGGAAACTCGCATCATGTGAATCAACCGACTCCTTTTTCCTTAAGCTAATTTGAGTTGATGTTCTGTTTGTCACTTGCAAGGGAAACAGCTCTGAATAACACAAGAGGAAGAGATGTTTTGACGTTTTAAAGCTCTTGCAATGATTTGTCACCTAGATGTGTAAACCAGGCCAAATCTCTCAAGGAAACCGCAGTGGCGCAACTCTGACGCCCGCGTGGCGAGGTTCCACTGGTTTGATGCTGCTGAGGTGTGTTCTCCTGCCGTGGAGAGGTGACACCACCACCTAGAGCTGTGTCTGCAGTGAGAAGTCACTGCAGAGGCCTGGCTGGGGAGGAGCCCCGAGGAGGAGCCCGGCTGGGGAGGAGCCAGGAGGAAGAGGTGTCTTTGGAAAAACAGAACCAATAGGGAAATGGAACCTTTCTCTAGAGATACATTTAGCTGACAAAATAATGTTTGACACCGTCAGTTCAGAGTTGGAAGATGTAGTTGGCAACTTCTCTTTTCCACCCCAGCCAGGTTGGTATTCCTTCCCGGCTGCATCCTAATGATCTGACTTTCAGTCACTGCCTCCCCTGGAAGAACATGGTTGGGACTCACCTTCCCAGACCATGAGGAATCTGGAGACAGCACATTGTCCTTTGGATGCTTGAAGCCTTTGGAGACTGGAGGTACCTTAGAGGTCACCCATATCAAACCTATTTCAGATTTCATGGGGCAAGAAGGTAGAGGGGCTGACTCAGTGGAGTCTTAGAACCTCCCTTGGAAAGGTCTGGATACGATTTAAGGGAATGATCTTTCAAGGCTGCAGTGCTGGCCTTGTCAAGAAGCTATATTTTCTCATTCATTTGCTTATCATTTATCATTCACCCATCTTTCATGCATCTGTGTTCTAGGGGCCATGGTGACAGTTGCAGTCAACCACTTCAGGGGCCCAGCTTTCTGAAAGATGTATTTTTTAAGGGCTGAAAAACATCCCACCCTCAGCCTAAACTCTTCTTAGTTTGAAGCCTAAAATGTCTGAAGTAACAACATACTATCACAACTCATCTCTGGCTGATGAAGGAGGGATGAAAATAACAAATAAATGTGATTTGGAAGTATTTGGCATGCCATTTTTCACCTTTTAGGTGGACAAAATTGCCTAGTGCTGGTGAGGTGGTAGGTTAGCAGTCTCTTGGTTACATTGGTGGTAGAGATATCATTTTCAGAAGGTGTTTTGTTAACTCTATGAAACTTTTGAATGTATGTATTCCTTGACCCAATTCTATGCTTAGAGTGAAAGTCGCTCAGTTGTGTCCGACTCTTTGCAGCCCTATTGACTAAACAGTCCATGGAATTCTCCAGACCAGAATACTGGAGTGGGTAGCCTTTCCCTTCTCCAGGGGATCTTCCCAACCCAGGGATCAAACCCAGGTCTCCCGCATTGCAGGCAGATTCTTTACCAGCTGAGCCACAAGGGAAGCCCCTCTATGCTTAGAAAATTCCCCTAAAGATGTAATTTCAGAAGTGTGCAAGAAATAGATACAAAGTGCTTCCTGGGGGCATTGTCTATAGAATAAAATGCTTAAAACAACCTCAGTGACCACCAGTAGGGGGCTGGTTAGATAAATTATGGTTTATCTGCTCAACACAGTTTCTCCAGATGATCAAAAAAGATGCAGAGAATAGAATGAAAAGAGTTCTAACAATTATCATGTGGTTTGTGATTGCAAAACACCCCAAACTGCAGCAAAATGGGAAACACCCTAATTGCCTATTGGGACCAGTGGAGGAATGGATGAACTGAGGACCACGGTTTGGTCACAGGCTGGAACACTGAAGCAATTGAAACGATTATCTTCCCTTTCTCTGCATCAGCATTGGTGATTATGAACATGTTGATTGAGAAAAGCAAATTCTGGGAAGGTACATTCAGTATAACTCTATTTGTGCAATAGCAAGTACATATACATAACGCTACAATATAATTTTATGAATATTAAACCATGTAGTAAAATTACAAAAGTGTGTATGAAAATCATACACACCAGACTTTAGGATAGCGGCTGCTCCTGCAGAGGAGGTCTGGATGGGACTTACGGCTTTTACTTGTAACTCTCTTCCTCATTTTTTTCTCCCACCCTTCCCTCTTCCTCCACTTTCTTTCTCTCCCTTCCTTCCTTCTTTGTTTCTTTTCTTTCATCCGAATCAAATAAAAAAAGGCATGTACATGCTTAGTTGCGTCTGACTCTTTGTGAACTTATGGATGGTAGCCCACCAGTCCTTGGAATTCTCCAGGCAAGAATACTGGAGTGAGTTGCCACGCCCTCCCCCAGGGGATCTTCCTGACCCAGGGACTGAACCCGTCTGAGCTAGCAGGGAAACCCTAAAATAAGGCAAACATTGCTTAAATCTGGATGATACATTCATGGAGGTCTGTTATATTATTTTCTGTATGTTTGAAAAACTTTGCTGAAAGCCAGATATGTCTCCCTCTTGAGTAAGCATATGTTGGTATAGATGCTGGTAACAGTGTAAAAAATTTTGTTTTCCTGGTGAGATACACGTGGAACTGTTAGTAAAATGTAACTTTAAGGGGAGGGATATATATAGAGAGAAAGGTTTACATTCATTTAATTTCTTTCTGTACCATTTGACCATTAAAAAAATTTTTTTTGGGGGGGGTCACACCATATGGCATGTGGGATCTTAGTTTCCCAGCAAGGGGTTGAACCAGCACCCCCTGCATTAGGAGCACAAAGTTCCAGCCACTGGATAGCCAGGAAGTCCCTATTTGATATTTTAAAGATGTGTGTAGCTTACCTCCTATCCAGCCTACTATCTAGGCATCCATTGCCATGTTTGCACCTAATACAGGATGTTCGGATTATAAGCCAGTTTTGTTCTCTCCTTTAAATTTCTCTGACTAGAAGCCTGAAAGTGAAAGTGTTAGGTGCTCATTTGTGACCTGCCAGATGCCTCTGTTCATAGGATTCTCCAGGCGAGAATACTGGAATGGGTTGCCATTCCCTTCTCCAGGGGATCTTCCCAACCCAGGGATCGAATCCAGGTCTTCTGAACTGCAGGCTATTCTTTACTGTCTGAACCACCAGGGACGCCCAAGACTACTGGAGTGGATATCTTATCCCTTTTCCAGGGGATATTCCCAAGCCAGGAATTGAACCAGGGTCTCCTGCATTGCAGGTGGATTCTTTACCAGCTGAGCTACCAGGGAAGCCTCGTCAATGTTATTTAAACACAATAGTTATTTAGCATTGCTGTTTTAATAGAAATTTAGAATTCTTTCCTGACAAACTGGCACTCTGAGTTTTGGCAAAACTTGGTCCTGGTGATAGAGGAGATCTTGTTTGTGAGTTTGCTTTGTGCTTTAAGGGCCCAAAAGTCACCCTCGGGATGGTCGATGCAGCCCCCCATTTTAGGTGAGGAGACAGAGACTGGGCTGCTTGGCCCTGAGAAGGGCAGAGGGGTGGGAGGAGAGTACCTCGGCGTGTTGAGGACACTGGAGAAGGTCCCTGCCTAGCCTGCGCCTGTCTGGGAGACGGGCTGGAGGGATGGGGAGCAGGTTTGGGCCCCTCTTTTCGAGCAGCCAGGGGACGGCTCTGGGGACAGTCTGTTGGTGGCAGGCTCCGTCTTGGCTCCAGCCCGCGGGAGCTCCGCGGCTGCACCCATTTGCTGTGTGTGTTCCTGCGTCCCTTGTACAGGGCAGCCCATGTGGAAAGACAGGGAGCAGATAGTTCCAGCTGTTGTCACTCATGCTCCAGAGAACAATTCCGGGAATTAACGGCTGCTAATCCTGCAAATAAGGTAGATACAGCACGGTGTTAGATTCCAAGCTGCCGAGCTCCAGTCACCGGCCCTATTTCATAAATATGCTTATAGGGATGCTGCCTAGTCATTCGCCAGGGTGATGGGCCCACCATCCCCTCCCCTGCCTGCGGCCTGTGGCCTCCTGCACTTTCCCAGCCCAGGGAACAAATGAGGTCAATAAAACCTTTAAAACAACTCCTTAGGAGACCCATGTCAATGGATAATCAGGGAAACTTACAAGGAGCCCTGATACCAATTGCTTCAGAGAGCTTAAAAAAGACAAGTACCAAGGATGGGATACTTAACTGTAACAATGTTTCATTTTAATAATAGCTTTTATGTGCTACAGTAAGAAGTATCAACCTCCATTAAATATAACGGGCTGAGCCTTCCAGGGACAGGGAAGAAAGGGAGCCATTCTTTGGCGGGTAGCTGAGTGTGCTCGGGCTTTTAACTCATCACTTGTGCTTTCAGGGAGTGAAGCTGACACACGGGATGGGGCTGGTTTGTCTGGCTTTTCGTTCGGGGGCTTGGGGTCAGCCTGGTGGGAGGAGGCTCCTGGGTCAAACTGGATGGGTTGGAGTTGGGGGTGAGATCTGCCCAGAAGAGAGGTCAAGGTCACAGCTGGGAATGCAGTTCTCATGGTGAGGGAGGAGGCAAGATTGGAAATGGAGAAACAGCTGCCTGATGGGCGATTGGAAGCCCCGGCAGAGGAGAGGGTGGTGGGCAGCGAACACGAGGAGGTGAGTGCCAAGGGCAGGACAGCTCTGCTCCAAGCTGTGCTGGGGAAGCGTGGAGGGACCTGGGGAACAGCCCAGGACTGGAGCTTAGCCGGGAGCAGCGGCTCCGCTTGGGCTCCGTCGCCCTTCCTTACTCTGGGACATCCTTCCCAAGGATGTGTGGTTGTTGTTGTTCAGTTGCTAAGCCATGTCTGACTTCGTGACCTCACGGACTGTAGCCCGCCAGACTCATCGATCCATGGGGATTCTCCAGGCAAGAATATTGGAGCGGGTTGCCATTTCCTTTTCCAGGGGATCTTCCTGACTCAAGGATCTAACCCCTGTCTCCTGCATTGGCAGGCAGATTTTCCACCGATGAGTCAGCAGGGAAGTCATAAAATATCTCCCTTAGGCCTTAGAAACCCTGTTCAGTACTTATCCAGAGGTATCATGCTGCAAGGAGGGCAATCGTGCCCTTCCAAAGGAGAGTTCCCATCACGTGGGGGCTACCATCCCGAGCCTGGACTCCATAGATCACCTTATACTTCTCATTCTAAGTGAAGGGTCACATTTCCCCCAGATCTTCCGTGTCACCCTCCCCCCACCCCCGGCAGGGCCCTTCTCCACCAAGTTCTCTGTGAGCCTTGGGGATGCTCTCCCAAGCCAGCTCCTTGGTGGTCCTCTTACAGCTACTGCCATGGCAGCTCCAGGACGCAGAGCAGCCCCACGAGGAGCTGTCTCCTCTCCTCTCATCAGTTTCATGGGTCTTCGCTCCCGCTGAGCTGTGGCCGGGGTCCCCGGGCTCTGGGGCACGGCCACCTCTTCCTTCTCCCTAGCCTTTACCGTGCTGTAAGCTTTCTCTTTGGTTATACAGCCCCTTGGCAGGGTCCTGATGGTCTGTTCTTCCTGTTGAGTAGCCCGGAGCTCCAGGAGTGACAGGGAGATGTGTTGGGGGTAGGTAGGGGTCATCAGGGGAGTTTCATAAAAGGACTGTTTACAGAGGCGAAGGGAACTGGCATGAGATGGGAATGCACACTTGGGCCAGGAGCAGCTAGGAGGCTTTACCCTTCACAAGGCTGAAGGGACAAAGAGGGGGGATGCCCAGAACTGGGGTGATGGCTGCTCCTCCAGGCCACTGGTGGAAGATAGAAGCTCTGCGACCACAGCCAACTGGTCCCTCCCATTGGCCAGGCTCCACCTGAAGCCGTTGGGCCAGGGGAGGTCACACGGGTGAGGCTCTAAGACACAGATCGGGGGAAAGGGTTGGATGCTGGGCAGCAAAGGAAGAGCAGCCAGCATAAGGTTGAGGCAAGAGACTGGGGTCCGCCCCCGCCAAGGCCGTGGTGGACACTGAACAGCCCACTGGGGGCAGGAGCGCATCCCTCCAGCGAGATCGTGGCCAGGCCTGGGGCGGCTCCAGCGTCTGCTCGGACACTGCAGGCAGGAGAGAGACTTGTTGAGGACCCCTCCCCACCTTCCCTGCATCCAAACAGCCTGCCTATGTGCCAGGCACCATTCTCATCGTTCCACCTGCAGTTTCTCAGCCTGAAGACTTTATGAGTTGCGGAGAGGAAGGTGTGACTTGCTGATCGTCACCCATCTAGCCAGTGATGGAGCTGGGGTTTGACCCCCAGGGTCCACATGCTTGACCGCTGGGCTACACTGCCTCCCAAACTGGCTGTGGAACCTTGCCCAGACCTGTTGTCCCACCAGCACCCCCTCCAGTTGCCCCTTCTCTCTGTGCTCATTTGCAGCACCTGCCCCACCCCGGATGCCCTGAATCTTTCAGAGGATTCTTTGCCTCCTCCTTGAGACGTGATATGTGGAGGATTAGAGAAAAACTTTGGAGGCCTTAAGCATCAAAAAGACTATGATGGCTCTTCCCTACACTCCAAGATGTCATTAAAAAAAAAAAAAGATAAATACATGAAAGAAGGGTAAGTCATGTCAGAAAGCCCTGGTTTATCCTCAGAGGTTTATTTTGATGATTTTGGAGACTAATATCAAGTATTCTTAGGGATTTCCCGAGTGGCTCAGTGGTTAGGAATCCACCTTGCAACGCAGGGGACGTGAGTTCAATTCCTGGCCAGGGAGCTAAGATCCCATATGCCTTAGAGCAACTGAGCCCCCGCGTTCCACAGTTACTGAAGCCTGTGTGTTCTGGAGCTCACGCACCACAGTCGACTCACTGCAACAAAAGACCCTGCATGCTGCAACTAAGATCCAATACAGCCGAATAAATAAATAAGCAAATGTGTTTTAAAAAGAAATAGTAAAAGATGAGGTTCTTAAAGTTTTTGCTCATTTTGGGGGTGATCCTGTTTACTTGAATTCCCAGTGCCTGCATTAGTCTGCCTGTGTGGGATTCTGGTTCGAGAAAAAGGGAACTTATATTTTCCCCCTGAGAAATCACAGAATGGTGCAGTCATGGGAAGTACTCCAATTTCTGTAGTGAAGAGGCTACTCCAGCTGAGGGAGAGAGCTCCCTACATGGGTCAATGCCCAGTGGGTCAGAAATTTGAGGGCGAATACCCTGAAATGGAAGAAAGGGGTTTTTCTGTACTCAGAACTTCTGGAAAACTTTTGGGACCCATATAAGATGTCTGGCATTCTGTTTCATTTACCCAGGGGCTATGAAGGATTTGAAGTCATTGGGTGGGGGATGCCTGGGAGTGAAGTTGTGAAAGGAGGTGTGAATGTTTCTGCTCCCTCCTGGCCCATCATCTCATCTTGCAGATGGTGAACAATGGCCAGAATCCTTCTCCAGACCCACCCGTCTGGGAAAGGAGTGAGGATGGACAGGACTGCCCTAGGTCTTACAGACAGATGTCTGGGGCACCAGGGGGTCTGCATGGAAAATGAGGAAGCTTCCTTGTTGTCAGGCTGAGAGGAGCTTGCAAGGCAACCAGGTACTTTGCAAATCTACTGCGCCCTGGGATGTAGGGGCCTCTGTTGTGCCCCCGTCTTCTGCCGGGCAGAGCTAAGCCCCTCTCCCTGAAGGGTTTGGCCATTCGGTGCCCAGAGTGAAGTGATTACTAGTCGGACTCAGGTGAGAGCAGAGGTGAAGCATGACCCACTCCAATCCAGCGTCTCTCCCCATGACGGCCTGGCAGGAAGCACTCGGGAGAGCTGCTAAGGAATTACAGGATAGAGGATGCTTCGAGCCTGGTCCCAAGACTTAACAGCTTCCACATCTAAGAATATCCCCGTCCAGCTGCTGTGTCCTAAATCCTCTGCGGCTTCCTGGGAGGAGAAACTGTTGTGAACTGAAAGAATTTTTGGTGGACACATTTCTGCTCTTTCCTGAAGCAGTGCCGTTGCATTTGGAGAATTCAAGATGGAGAGACTTAAATTTGCCCCGATTTGGTTATCACGTGAAGAACTGAAGCCGTGAGAAAACAAACTCCAGTCCTTGAGGCTGATTTTCCTTCATTAGTGAAACGATTTAAGCAAAAAGGCATTTCCTTGTGCCCACGTGCGCCTGTTTGTGTGTGTGTGTGTAGAGGAGGGGCACGTGCTTGGGAGGGGAAGTTTGGTTGAGGTCTCTGCTTCATTGTTCTTATTCTCAAAGTAATGTTTGCAAAAATGAATGAACCTTATTGGTGGAGCAGTGGCAGGTTTACAAACTGAGCAGGAAGTATGAAGTTCCCACAGTCGCCTTCTGCCCCGACTCGTGTTCCCCCTATGGAAGATGGAAAAAAAGCCAACTGCTCTTGTAGGATTTTTAATGCAAACGGACCATAACCAGCACCCAGGATTTCAGGCTCTTCACCCAGATGGTGTAGATAAGCTTTCAGCCAGAGAGTGCTCCGTGCAGAATCACCCAGGCATTTCCTCCTGCGTTGGAGAAGCGTGTGTTCATTTGAGCTCCATCTCCACCCAGGTGTGGATGCTAGGTGCTGGGGGTGAACCTCGAACAAGCCCCATCCCTGTCCTCACCCAGCTCCCAGGTGAGTCAAGGGTATACCCACGTAGCAGCAGGGAGAGACACTTGGTGGGGAAGGCAGTAGTCTAAGATGAGAGTGATTCAAGAAGAATATCAGAGGCAGGACTTGCAGGGCTCTGTGACTATTGGGATGTGTGGGACGTGGGGGAACATCCTCCTAAATTGAGCCCTTGGACAGCTAGGTGTGTGGCACCATTCACAAGTTCAGGTGGCAGGGAGCAGGCTTGATGAAGGGACACACTTGCGCTGCCTCTTAGGGCTGTGGGTACCAGAGGTGTTCTGCACCTGTGTTGATGCCAGTTCAGGGTCTTTATTCAGGTTCCAGTTTGGAAGGCGTTATGGGGTAAGTGGCCAGGGGAAACAGGTAGGTCCCCCAGGGAGTGTGTGTTGGGTAGAACAAGAGCCGAGTGGGTGAGGCTGGATTATGATGGGGATAAGTGGGTGTGCCTTGTGGTCTGCAGTGGCAGAGATGAAGTGATGGTGTGGAGGTTCCATGGGCGGTTCCAACAGTTCCAGCAGGACCTGGGAAAGGGCGAAGTTGGGCTGAAGGAGCACAGTGAAGACACCAGTTCTGGCCTAGCCAGGAAAGACCGCGATCCGGTGGCCTCGGTTATGAGCAGTGACAGCCAGCACAGATGCCCAGGGATGGAGTCAGGCAGAGTGTCCTCAGGGCACGCGCCCCCCAAGGGCCAGCCTGAGCCCCGCTTCATGTCCCCAGAGGTGACCTGGAGGACAGGAGGGAGGAGAAGAGGCCAGGAGCAGGAAGGGAGGCCAAGTGACACCTCCGCAAACTGATGCACAGTTGTGCAGTGAATCAGGGCGGCTCCGAATTAAATGAACAAATGAACAAATGCTGTCCGCACACCTGACGCTGAGCCCTTTGGCAGCACTTGCCCATTTATTGCCTGGTGGGCTGCCTCACCCATCGGCACATAAACCATTCTGAAACGGGGATCACACCTGCTGCTTTATCAAGACCACCTACCACAGTCAGAAAATTCCAGGCTTCCTTTTGGGGTCTCTCCAGCTCTCAGATTCCTCTCTTGGATCTTTTCTCAGCGTGACTTCCTCGTCAGCGTCAGGAGAAAGTTACCAGAGGGGAAATTCCCAGATGTGGCTCTGAAAGGGTACGTGAAGAACTGAAGCCGTGAGAAAACAAACTCCAGTCCTTGAGGCTGATTTTCCTTCATTAGTGAAACGATTTAAGCAAAAAGGCATTTCCTTGTGCCCACGTGCGCCTGTTTGTGTGTGTGTGTGTAGAGGAGGGGCACGTGCTTGGGAGGGGAAGTTTGGTTGAGGTCTCTGCTTCATTGTTCTTATTCTCAAAGTAATGTTTGCAAAAATGAATGAACCTTATTGGTGGAGCAGTGGCAGGTTTACAAACTGAGCAGGAAGTATGAAGTTCCCACAGTCGCCTTCTGCCCCGACTCGTGTTCCCCCTATGGAAGATGGAAAAAAAGCCAACTGCTCTTGTAGGATTTTTAATGCAAACGGACCATAACCAGCACCCAGGATTTCAGGCTCTTCACCCAGATGGTGTAGATAAGCTTTCAGCCAGAGAGTGCTCCGTGCAGAATCACCCAGGCATTTCCTCCTGCGTTGGAGAAGCGTGTGTTCATTTGAGCTCCATCTCCACCCAGGTGTGGATGCTAGGTGCTGGGGGTGAACCTCGAACAAGCCCCATCCCTGTCCTCACCCAGCTCCCAGGTGAGTCAAGGGTATACCCACGTAGCAGCAGGGAGAGACACTTGGTGGGGAAGGCAGTAGTCTAAGATGAGAGTGATTCAAGAAGAATATCAGAGGCAGGACTTGCAGGGCTCTGTGACTATTGGGATGTGTGGGACGTGGGGGAACATCCTCCTAAATTGAGCCCTTGGACAGCTAGGTGTGTGGCACCATTCACAAGTTCAGGTGGCAGGGAGCAGGCTTGATGAAGGGACACACTTGCGCTGCCTCTTAGGGCTGTGGGTACCAGAGGTGTTCTGCACCTGTGTTGATGCCAGTTCAGGGTCTTTATTCAGGTTCCAGTTTGGAAGGCGTTATGGGGTAAGTGGCCAGGGGAAACAGGTAGGTCCCCCAGGGAGTGTGTGTTGGGTAGAACAAGAGCCGAGTGGGTGAGGCTGGATTATGATGGGGATAAGTGGGTGTGCCTTGTGGTCTGCAGTGGCAGAGATGAAGTGATGGTGTGGAGGTTCCATGGGCGGTTCCAACAGTTCCAGCAGGACCTGGGAAAGGGCGAAGTTGGGCTGAAGGAGCACAGTGAAGACACCAGTTCTGGCCTAGCCAGGAAAGACCGCGATCCGGTGGCCTCGGTTATGAGCAGTGACAGCCAGCACAGATGCCCAGGGATGGAGTCAGGCAGAGTGTCCTCAGGGCACGCGCCCCCCAAGGGCCAGCCTGAGCCCCGCTTCATGTCCCCAGAGGTGACCTGGAGGACAGGAGGGAGGAGAAGAGGCCAGGAGCAGGAAGGGAGGCCAAGTGACACCTCCGCAAACTGATGCACAGTTGTGCAGTGAATCAGGGCGGCTCCGAATTAAATGAACAAATGAACAAATGCTGTCCGCACACCTGACGCTGAGCCCTTTGGCAGCACTTGCCCATTTATTGCCTGGTGGGCTGCCTCACCCATCGGCACATAAACCATTCTGAAACGGGGATCACACCTGCTGCTTTATCAAGACCACCTACCACAGTCAGAAAATTCCAGGCTTCCTTTTGGGGTCTCTCCAGCTCTCAGATTCCTCTCTTGGATCTTTTCTCAGCGTGACTTCCTCGTCAGCGTCAGGAGAAAGTTACCAGAGGGGAAATTCCCAGATGTGGCTCTGAAAGGGGTGGTTGTCTTCCGTTCTGGGCTTGCCCAGCCCTGTGTCTCCCAAAGGCTGATCTTGGAGGGTAGGGTGGGAAATCATGAGGCTTACATCTCCATGGAAAGCAATGTGAGGAGTGCGCCACGGGTTTGGAGGCTAACCAGGCTGAGGGCATGGAATGGAATGATTCTCCAGTGGAAGAACTGCCATCTCCTAATGAAGATTTGTTCT
Source organism: Oreotragus oreotragus (assembly GCA_006410675.1). Taxonomy (NCBI): domain Eukaryota; kingdom Metazoa; phylum Chordata; class Mammalia; order Artiodactyla; family Bovidae; genus Oreotragus; species Oreotragus oreotragus. The sequence continues at coordinate 202,420 of SJYX01007190.1, forward strand.
TGAAGGAACTGGGCTGGCCACAGAGCAAAACTCGCACTCACTCACTCCTTTCCAAAAGCAAGGATGGGATCCCGACAGGTCCGATGAGTGCCAGCATCAACTCCACCGCTCAGCGGAGCTCTGCAGTTTTTACTGAACCCTTACTTTCTGCCCAGCAGGTGCTTCAGGTTAACAGGCGTGGGCTAGCCGCCATGGTTCCTACCCCCAGGAAATCTGCAAGTCTGCTTGGTGTGAGTCTAAATAGTCAACGACTTTAACTAAAATACTGTGGGAGGATCCATGTGATCCCAGAACTGGCTCCTGACTTTTACCGTCTTGTCTTCATCCATCTCCTCTGCAGTCTTCTCATGTCCTACCAAGTGCTCAAGAAGTGTTTGTGGAAGGAACCAGAACCAGGAAGAGAGACCCAGGGCTGGGGCCCGCAGAGATGAAGAGCCAGGGGCACTGACTTCATGTCTTTAAACTTTTCAGGAGGCTTGAGGATACTTAGGTTTCAATGTATACTTTCTGGAAAAATCACAGGAATCATGGGAAACTCCAGCACAGCCAACATCTCATTTACATCACGGCACATTCCTGCCTCTAAAACACAGGGGATTTCAATTCCAAGTTGTCATCTTCCTTCTCCAAGCCTGGGTGGGAAGCAGCTCCTTGGGAATTGTGTTGGAGGAGGCTGTGTGTTGCTGAGAATCTCGTCAGGCAGGTTGGAAACTATCCTTTGCTCAGCTGCCTGCTCATGGAACACGGCTGGGGCTTCTCCAGCCTTTGTGTCTGCTGTGGCATCTGACAGCTGAACTTCCCTTTTGGCTGAGTTCATCACGGCTGTCTCCCAGGCAGGCCCATCGTGGGACCGGGGGGTGACAGAGAGTGGAGGGATGTTGAGGTGGTAGCTGTGTTCTGTACACAGAACGTGGCCACACCTCCACTCGCTGTGCCCAGACCTGAGACAATGCAGGTGAACCCCAGTGACTTGAAATCTACACAGGCTCATCTTTCAATTGACAATAGAAGGGATTTATGAACTGGCCCTTCCCACTGCTTAAAATAACCAGAAACCATTTGACGTACCTCGAGTTGAAAGCCTTATTGCTTACACACTAACAGCATTCTTAGTGGGACTAGGGGTGTGTGTGTGTGTGTGTGTGTGTGGTGATGGTGAACACATGAGCATGCATCTGTCTCCCATTCTTTGTGTACAGTTGGACCCAATCAGATGCCTTTTTATTTTTATTTTTCCTTTAATTTTCTGGCCAGTTAGTGTTCATAGCTCTCTCTGCAAAATATGGATGTATTTCCTGAAACCCTAAATTACCCGAGAAAGTAAGGTGTGAGTTTAGGTTACGGTGGGGGCGGGTGCTCCCCGGGTGACTAGTTGTCTGTGTGTGTAGCACATGGTGAGCTTGGAGTAACAGCCTGCTGAGTGAATGAATAAGTAACAATTGAGGACAAGATACATACTCGTAATTCCATAGTCTCTACTGACTATTCTCAGCTTGGAATGGAGTTGTCTCATCTGTTGTGTTGAATTTTGCATTCTGCTTTCCTTCTAATATTATATCATAAAACTTCTTTCCAGCTTTACATTCTAGAAGGCTTTATGTAGGCCTTGGTAACGTGATAACTATTATCATTGGTGACAGTATAATATTCTGTGATGGGGAAGTGACATATTTAGGCAAGGATTTCTGGATTTGGCCAGATTTAGAATCTTTTCAAGTCTCAGTGATAGTCAATTCTAAAATGAACAACCTCGTGCCTATAGCTTTTTCTTTCAGTAGAATTTATCATTTTGAAAGGTTTTCATTTTCTCAAGGGTGGAATTAAGCTTTGCTCCATTTTGCCAAATTCCTTTTCCTAAGGGCATTTCCAACCAGCTTGACCCCAGTCACCTTCTCTATGTCTTACCCACATAAGTCTCATTAAGTTCAGCCACTGGAGTGTGATGGGGCTGGCACAGTTCTGTAAACAAATTAAAATTTGTCCAGTTGTAGAGTTAAAACAAGTGAATTTTATGGTGTGTAAATTGTACCTCAATCAAGCTATGGATAAAAAAATTATAGAAAAAAGAGAATCTTTCTTAAATGTCTAAACCTGTGGAAATACTTTGGCATTCCCTGTGTCCATCATGCAACTTGACTTAATTGGGATGTCCCCGCAGAGGGGGGTACAGGCCCCAGGGCAGCAGAGCCGGGAGAGCTGGGCCCTCATCCATGGCTCCACTGGTGAACGCTGGGCGTTGACTGTGGCAGGTAGAGTTCTAGGCACTTGAGATGCATAACTGAATGAAACAGACCACGACTCTGCCCTTGAGGTGCTTATCATCCAGTGAACAAACATACAATGTCCGCAACAGTGTCTATTCTTCCCAACCAGATGTGTAAGCCCCCCCCCCCAACGCCACCAGATGTGTATAAGAGACAGCTGTGAGGGTGCATCTTCTCTTCTCAGGGAGCAGCCTCCCAGCCTCCTCCCCGCTGGTTCGTGGCCCTCTTCTTGGGGAAGCTCCCGGGAGGCCTCCAGCCCTCCCCTGGGGGCTGACCAGACTCTGTGGAGCCTGAAGCCAATTTCCCTCCATTCCTCTGCTCTCAGCCCCCACCTCCCCCATGAGCCCTCCAGAAGCCCCTCCCAAGGTGGTTGCTGCTGTGTGACTCAGGTGTATTGCAAAGACCCCGAGAAAAGGGTGGAGGCCAGGGAGGGGGAGCCAGCCACTCCGCTTCCTGTGACTGAATACCCCTTCACCCCCCACCCCTTGTATAAGAGACAGTAGTAGTAGAGAGTCAAGTCTCTCCTTCTGCCCTCCACGGATTCAAATAGAAGGCTCTGCTTTCCATGTATCCCTGCCTGCCTTGAAAAATAACAGAAAAGGATATTTAGAAAAGAATATTTAACTGAGTCACTTTGCTGCACGGCAGAAATTATTGCGACATTGTTAATCAAGTACACTTCAATTCAAAAAACTTAGCAAATCTGTGCTTCTGTGGGTCAGGAATGTAGTCAGGGCTCATCTGACCACAGGGCAATTGATCTGCTCCATGAGGTGTTGGGTGGGGGTCCCCTGGTGGTACTCAGCTGGTGGACAAGCTGCTTTGGAGGGTCTAAGGTATCTGCCACCTCAGCGGGAAGCCTGAGCTCAGCTAGACCCTGGTCCCTCCATGGAGTCTTTCCTTTTCATGTGGTAGCTCTGGGTGCTGGAGGGAAAGTTCAGCAGCTGCTGGTCTGGGAAGGCCTGAGGGTGGACACCAGTGGAGCATGGCTTCTGCCATATTTGACTGGTCCAAGTCGTCAGAGGGGCTGCTCTGATTCAAGGGGAGTGGATGCAGAACACGCCTGTCCACTGCAGGAAGGACCGAGAAATTGGTGCCTTCTTCAACCCATCTTTACTTTTCTTGGCTCTTCTTCAATATCAGGAATGATGATCTGGAATTCAATCTGGGAATTCCTCATCTCTGGGAAGACCCTCCCTGTCTCAGCTTGGGCTGAGCATATAAGTATATATACTTATGTCTATAGTATATAAGGTAAAAATTATATACGTTTATAAGTAAATAGTATAAGTATATAAGTAAATACAGTCTATAAGGTAAAAATTCAACATCTTCCTTGGGCCCTTTCTGTGTGCCTCTCTATGCTTTTCCCACCATGCATCACCGGGAACCATGCAGATCCTCCCAGTAGTTCAGTGCTCACACAGTGTTCACAAGGGGCTACATATCGTCACACTTTGAAACAGATATCACAATGCTATGCATACTGTGCTGTAACTTGCATTTTTCCACTTAATAATGTATCAAGGTCTAAAATGAACTTTTAAAAAACGTATTGTTTGAGAAGACTTATGAAATGAACACAGTGCCTGGGTTAGCCCCACTACCGGGGTACTTGCAGACCTGGGTTGGATTGGTACGGATGGTCCGCACATCTGGACTGGTGAGACTTTCCAAGCAGACTAGCCACAGAGCCCTCCAGTCTCACTGAATCTTCTAATGACTCAACTCAAGATGCGTGCTCTTCATTCCTTGTGGAATTCTTGACTGCTTGTGTTAACTCAACCATCAGGTCAGTTGGGAATCATGAAATCCATGTCCACATCCTGGCCGTTTACTAGCTCTGTGTCCTCAGTTAGGTTTGTTTCTCTCTCCTTGCTTCTCAGTTTTTTCATCTGCAAAATGAGGCTAAGAGTCCTTCCTCTGTCCGCCTCCGAGGGATTTGAGGGAGAATCAAAAAAGACAAATGCAGGGAATCCCCTGGCAGTTCAGTGGTTAGAATTCCACCCTTTCACTGCCATAGGCCTGGGTTCAATCCCTGGTGGGGGAATTAAGATCCCATAATGGCAGCCCACTCCGGTGCTCTTGCCAGGAGACTCCCATGGATGGAGGAGCCTACTAGGCTGCAGCCCACGGGGTCGTGAAGAGTCAGACATGACTGAGCAACTTCACTTTCACTTTTCACTTTCATGCATTGAAGAAGGAAATGGCAACCCACTCCAGTGTTCTTACCTGGAGAATCCCAGGGACGGGGGAGCCTGGTGGGCTGCCGTCTATGGGGTCACACAGAGTCAGACATGACTGTAGCGACTCAGCAGCAGCAGCAGCAGCAAGCCTACAGAATCCCATAGACAGAGGAGCCTGGTGGGCTACAGTCCACAAGGTCACAAAGGGTTGGGCAGACATGACTGAAGTGATTAAGCAGCAGCAGCAGCAGCAAGCCTCACGGAGTGATCAAAGATATAACAACAGACAAATGCAGGTGAAGTCAGTCTATGCGTTGTAATTGCTGGATTAGTGTGTTTCGGGTCTCTCTTGCCCAAAACACCCTGTGAGCTGATGGCAGATGACGGGGCATCTAGAAAGGATGTGCAAAAGTCCTTCTGGTGCAAACAGTTCAGAGCAAATGAAACATTGAAAAAGGTCATAAAAATGTGTGTGTCCAAAGACACAAAAACATGAGACAAAAGAAAAACACACGAAATGCCACCCGTTGGTTTAGGTGCCTACAGCATGCCCAGTTGCTCAGGTCCAGCTCTTTGTGATACCAGGGGCTATAGCCGTCCAGGCTCCCCTGTCCATGGGATTCTGCAGGAGTACTGGAGTGGGTTGTCATGCCCTCCTCCAGGGGATATTCCTGACCCATAGGGAGGCCTGGCGTGCTGCGATTCATGGGGTCGCAAAGAGTTGGACACGACTGAGCGAGTGAACTGAATTGCCCAAAACACCCTGTGAGCTGATGGCAGATGACGGGGCATCTAGAAAGGATGTGCAAAAGGTCCTTTTGGTGCAAACAGTTCAGAGCAAATGAAACATTGAAAAAGGTCATAAAGATGTGTGTGTCCAAAGACACAAAAACATGAGACAAAAGAAAAACACACGAAATGCCACCCGTTTTTTTAGGTGCCTACAGCATGCCCAGTTGCTCAGGTCCAGCTCTTTGTGATACCAGGGGCTGTAGCCGTCCAGGCTCCCCCGTCCATGGGATTCTGCAGGAGTACTGGAGTGGGTTGTCATGCCCTCCTCCAGGGGATATTCCTGACCCAGGGATCAAACCTGTGCCTCTTATGCCTCCTACACTGGCAGGCAGGCTCTTTTCTGCTAGTGCCACCTGGGAACACTTGCCAGACCAGAACTGTCTTTTAATCCTTTTCCTGCAGAGACCAGTAGCAGAGGGAATCTTAGAAACCTCCATGTAACAATAACAGCAGTGCAATCTCATGATTTACAGGAAAAAAGCATATTTGGTCATTCAGATATGCAAATATATATGAGAAATACATATTCAAACTTTGTCCACAGTTTCTGACTCACAGCTTCTAAAAACCTTGGAATTTCCTTAGCGGTGGGATATTTTGTCTTTCGTTCTGTTACTGAACTCTTTAGGGAAGGTGGCTTTTGGATCCCACTGTGGCATGGGGACTGGTTTCCAAGAGAACCAATGAGATGATTAGAAGGATGGGATCTCAGGCCCCCTCCAGGAAAGGGGCTAGAGGTAGAATCAACCACTGCTGCTGCTGCTAAGTCGCTTCAGTCCTGGCTGAGTCTGTGCGACCCCATAGACGGCAGCTCACCAAGCTCCCCAGCACCTGGGATTCTCCAGGCAGGAACACTGGAGTGGGTTGCCATTTCCTTCTCCAATGCATGAAAGTGAAAAGTGAAAGTGAAGTCGCTCAGTCATGTCCGACTCTTAGCAACCCCATGGACTGCAGCCCACCAGGCTCCTCTGTCCGTGGGATTCTCCAGGCAAGAGTACTAGGTGGGGTGCCACTGCCTTCTCCGAGAATCAATCACTAAGGGCCAGTGACTTAATCAATCATGACTATGTGAAGAAAACTCCATAAAACCCCAAAAGAATGGGTTCAGAGTGCTTCCACGTGAGGACAGGGAGTGGGCAGGGGTCTGGGAGAGAGCACGGAAGCTTACGTACTTTCCCCATGCACCCTCAACCCCCATGCGTCCCTGCATATGGTTGCATATTTGAATCTTTTAAACATCCTTTGTAATAAATCCATAACCTAGTGAGTAAATGGGTTTTCCTGAGTTCTGCAAACATTTCCAGGGAGTCAACTGAACTCAGGAGAGGAAATCGTGGAACTTCAGACTTATAGCCAATTGATCAGAAGTACAGGTAAAATCTGGGTTTTTAACCGGTGTCTGAAGTGAAGTTCAGGCTTATGGGATCGAGTACTCTGATTCCATCTCTGGGTACATAGTGTCAGAGTTGAGTTGAATTCTTATACACCGTGCTGGGGTCCAAGAATTATTTGCTGGTGTGGGAAAGACTCCACACAGACACACACACTGGAATTGGGTCCAAGACCCCTTTTTACCAATAAGCTAACACGTACTGAGTCCACTTACTAGAAGGCAGGCTGTACCCCAAGTTCTTCACACAGTTAATACTATGAGGCATACATGACTCAGAAACACCAGCCACAGCTATTTGTTTTGTTCAGCACTGGGGAAGAGATGCTCAGGGAAGGCCCCTCTGGGGTGGTCCAGCCACTGGGAGGGCCAGTAGCTGGAGAAAACACTTTATTGACAAAGTGGCTGTGCAAAGGCCCTGAGGCAGGAGCATGCTGAAAAATCAGAGATGAGAAGTCACTTGCCTTGGAAGACTGAATAATAACCCCAAAGATGTCACAGCCTGAGCTCTGGGACTTGAAGATGTTTGTCCCTTAATACGGTAAAAGGGGCATCAAAGGTGTGATTAAGTTAAGGCTCTCTAGATATGGGGCTTGGTCCAAGTCGTCAGAGGGGCTGCTCTGATTCAAGGGGAGTGGATGCAGAACACGCCTGTCCACTGCAGGAAGGACCGAGAAATTGGTGCCTTCTTCAACCCATCTTTACTTTTCTTGGCTCTTCTTCAATATCAGGAATGATGATCTGGAATTCAATCTGGGAATTCCTCATCTCTGGGAAGACCCTCCCTGTCTCAGCTTGGGCTGAGCATATAAGTATATATACTTATGTCTATAGTATATAAGGTAAAAATTATATACGTTTATAAGTAAATAGTATAAGTATATAAGTAAATACAGTCTATAAGGTAAAAATTCAACATCTTCCTTGGGCCCTTTCTGTGTGCCTCTCTATGCTTTTCCCACCATGCATCACCGGGAACCATGCAGATCCTCCCAGTAGTTCAGTGCTCACACAGTGTTCACAAGGGGCTACATATCATCACACTTTGAAACAGATATCACAATGCTATGCATACTGTGCTGTAACTTGCATTTTTCCACTTAATAATGTATCAAGGTCTAAAATGAACTTTTAAAAAACGTATTGTTTGAGAAGACTTATGAAATGAACACAGTGCCTGGGTTAGCCCCACTACCGGGGTACTTGCAGACCTGGGTTGGATTGGTACGGATGGTCCGCACATCTGGACTGGTGAGACTTTCCAAGCAGACTAGCCACAGAGCCCTCCAGTCTCGCTGAATCTTCTAATGACTCAACTCAAGATACGTGCTCTTCATTCCTTGTGGAATTCTTGACTGCTTGTGTTAACTCAGCCATCAGGTCAGCTGGGAATCATGAAATCCATGTTCACATCCTGGCCGTTTACTAGCTCTGTGTCCTCAGTTAGGTTTGTTTCTCTCTCCTTGCTTCTCAGTTTTTTCATCTGCAAAATGAGGCTAAGAGTCCTTCCTCTGTCCGCCTCCGAGGGATTTGAGGGAGAATCAAAAAAGACAAATGCAGGGAATCCCCTGGCAGTTCAGTGGTTAGAATTCCACCCTTTCACTGCCATAGGCCTGGGTTCAATCCCTGGTGGGGGAATTAAGATCCCATAATGGCAGCCCACTCCGGTGCTCTTGCCAGGAGACTCCCATGGATGGAGGAGCCTACTAGGCTGCAGCCCACGGGGTCGCGAAGAATCAGACATGACTGAGCAACTTCACTTTCACTTTTCACTTTCATGCATTGAAGAAAGAAACGGCAACCCACTCCAGTGTTCTTACCTGGAGAATCCCAGGGACGGGGGAGCCTGGTGGGCTGCTGTCTATGGGGTTGCACAGAGTTGGACACGACTGAAGCGACTTAGCAGCAGCAGCAGCAGCAAGCCTACAGAATCCCATAGACAGAGGAGCCTGGTGGGCTACAGTCCACAAGGTCACAAAGGGTCAGGCAGACACGACTGAAGTGACTAAGCAGCAGCAGCAGCAAGCCTCACGGAATGATCAACGATATAACAACAGACAAATGCAGGTGAAGTCAGTCTATGCATTGTAATTGCTGGGTTAGTGTGTTTCAGGTCTCTCTTGCCCAAAACAGAATGTGGTCCACTGGAGCAGGGAATGGCAAGCCACTTCAGTATTCCTGCGAACCCCATGAACAGTATGAAAAGGCAAAATGATAGGATATCAAAAGAGAATCTCCCCAGGTCGTTAGGTGCCCAATATGCTACTGGAGATCAGTGGAGAAATAACTCCAGAAAGAATAAAGGGATGGAGCCAAAGCAAAAACAATACCCAGTTGTGCATGTGACTGGTGATAGAAGCAAGATCTGATGCTGTAAAGAACAATATTGCATAGGAACCTGGAATGTCAGGTCCATGAATCAAGGCAAATTGGAAGTGGTCAAACAAGAGATGGCAAGGGTGAACGTCGACATTCTAGGAATCAGTGAACTAAAATGGACTGGAATGGGTGAATTTAATTCAGATGACCATTATATCTACTACTGCGGGCAGGAATCCCTCAGAAGAAATGGAGTAGCCATCATGGTCAACAAAAGAGTCCGAAATGCAGTACTTGGATGCAATCTCAAAAACGACAGAATGATCTCTGTTCGTTTCCAAGGCAAACCATTCAATATCACAGTTATCCAAGTCTATGCCCCAACCAGTAATGCTGAAGAAGCTGAAGTTGAACGGTTTTATGAAGACCTACAAGACCTTTTAGAACTAACACCCAAAAAAGATGTCCTTTTCATT